>BMAV01012021.1:0-69181 GCA_019973955.1 Trichonephila inaurata madagascariensis
TATTAAAAAACTGTATACAAACAATTTTTAACTTTTTTTTTTAAACAAAATTTAATAATTACAAGATAAAATATTTAAAAAATATTTTTTAATTTTCATCCAAGTATGTAGGAAAGGAAATAGTAAATTAAGATTAAAATTTCAATGGTGTAGAATTCAAATAATTCAGCATACTTTTCATCTCTTAGTACGATTAATAACATATTATATATACAAAATCCTGAGTACATATCGCTCTAGTATAAAAATTATAATTAATTTAGTTAACCTACACAAATACTTCACTATAACATTAGAAATTTACTACTTTGAACAATATATGGACAATAAGAATAAACAACTTTGGAATCAGATTCCGCAACTAAATATTTTGGGGATTTTAAATAAAAATTAAAACAAAATCTGTTAGAAAAACTAATTTACTCGAAATAAAAGGATAAACATAATTGATAATTTCAAATTAAATTTCAGAAAGAAGAGATATTCGATTAAAAAAAATCGTCCGTGTAATGTAAGTCTTTAAAGAACCAAAATTTCTTCGAACTATTTTATTTTTATTATTAAAATGCTTTTTTTCGAGGATATCAAATTTATTTAAGATTTGCGAGTGCTTATTTTTTAATTACTTTTTGCAAATAAAAAGAAAAATTCATGAAACCCTTACTGTGTATTTTATGATATCTAATTACCTTGCAAACATTTCCGTAAGAATCTAAGATTAATAAAATGTAAGCTATAAGCTTTAAATTTTTGAATTTCTATTCATTATTTTAACTATAACTTAGCAAGCAAATCATAACAAATACGAAATAAATTTAAAATTACTTTTGCTTATTGGAATTAGTGGTACTATTTTAATTTGGTTATTTTAAACTGTTATAATTAGTGGTACTATTTTCACTTAGTATCAAAATAAAATCTAATTTCACAATAATTTTTATAAAGAAGTTAAGAAACAATTGCACACTAAGAAATAAATATATAATGCTAAGTAATAAAAATGCATACTTTATAATATACGTTATTTTAGTACATGTATTACATTACGTAAATATGCATTACACGTTCCTTAATCTACATACTTTATATATACGTCATAGTAATGTATTATTATAAGGTTTATTAAGAAATAAATATATTATTTATACGGTAATATGTTTTAAAATGATATTGAGATTATTATTGCATATTTTTTTCGTATTACAGGATACATGTTTACAAACTTTGTTTGTGTGCTAATGCCACCTGCCTGACGGAATCAGATCGATGCCCATGAAATTTATGAAAACAAAGGGCTAGTTGCACGCATGTTGTTAGCCGTAGCCTTCAGCACAAATCCAGGTAATAGTATGATTTGAATCGGTTCCACCCCAATTTTGATGTGGAACACCCTGCAGGTTGTGACGGAGCTTTATCATGTTTTCCTACTAATCCTCTTAGGGAATCTTTGGGGCCGGAATGGAGTTATTTCATAGTCAATTCCCTCAAGAAGAAACCGTGATATTCAGATTAGTTAGGAGATATATAGTGAAGGTTTCGTAATCTCAAAAGGAGAAGGAGAAAGGAAGCTGAGATGTTGAACGCCGTGAGCTGATGGTAAGGAATTAAACTTAGAAACGTAATTATAGAACAGGCTTTAGGCAGTCAAAGAAATTAAGGAAGATTAAGATTCATAGGATAATTTTGCTTAAAGTTAAGCGATTAGGATATCAGGTGCTTACTTACATAGAATTTAGGGATACGTTACATCACTTCTGTTTGCCTTCCTATTGTAAGACTTACATTGTTCAATACATTCGGATAATAATAAATTGGATTTATAATGGCTGACTTGGGGATCAATTCTTCAATTCAAGTTTGAGAAACGCTGCATTAAATCCCAATGGACCATAACCTTCATACAACAGTTCATAGTTATGTTGTAGTTTAACTGTAAAACAGCATAGTTTTTCTTTTGAAATTCAAATATGGCATTTTGTTCCAATGGAGCGCAATTCAAGGAAATCTTTGCTTTTCTGCTTCCTTTTGAATAAAAAACCGTAGAAGATCTTGGATTGCTGAGTAAGGCTTTGGGGGACCATGTTCCATCAATTTAAACTTGTGAATACTGGTTTAAACTGTTCAAAGGGGGTCATACTGACTTGGATGATAAGGAACGAAAGAAAGGCTAGAAATGTTTAAAACTGTATTAATAAAAGTTATTATTGAACGAAAACTATTTTAAGCGCAAGAGGAATTTGTAGAATCTTTGAGTGATTTAACAAATATAATTTCGTTATGCTTCAAAGCTATGGGAATGGTCCAAAACGAAATTAGAAATCATGTAAATTAAAGCCTAGATATGGGAAATGAATTACTTTTTTTTAAGAAAGTGGATAAGAGAATACGTGGGAAGCAGATACTTCCTTATAAGACACAAATAGAGGAATTTTTGTATTGAATTGTATCAGGTAAAAAAGTCGATTTAATATGACTATATACAAATCTTAAGAATACGGAGCTATGCATCAACTCGATAGCAAAACCCCAAATTCAAGAATCAAGGCTTATATGTTTTGTATTTGGTGGGAATATCTAGATATAGTGTATTATGAGCTTCTGAAACTGAATGAAATATTACGGGGTATCTCAACCGACAAAAATTGGGGCGTTTGAGTCGGTAATTAAAGGATGAACGGTTGGAATAAAAGCAGATACATGCAAAGATATTTTGCAACATGATAATGCTTGATCACATGTTGCAATGGAAGTCAAAACCTATTTGGAACGTCCAAATGGAATACCTCTACTTCACCTAATTACACATGTGCTCTTTCAGACTCTCCCTCATCTTGATCAATGATTTACGGCCTGTCTGAGAAGCCTTTTGTTCTTACAAAAACTGCACATTTTGGTCGATTCTTGAATCACCTGTCAAGATCAGTAATTGATTCAATGTAGAATTCTTATGCAGCTAGAAAGAAGCTAAAAAGTAGTGGCTACTCTAAATTTTAAAAAATTTGATAACACTTGTTTCTATTTTTGTACAATAAAGTCCCTACATGCCCCAAAAACCTTTTGAATTTTATTTACACACACACCACACACACACACAAACACCACACACAACCACACACACACACACACACACACACACACACACACACACACACACACACACACACACACACACACACACACACACACACACACACACACACACACACACACACACACACACACACACACACACACACACACACACACACACACACACACACACACACACACACACACACACAGGAGGTCCGAACATGGTACAAACTCTCTAATGATAGATACAGGACATTGTAAGAATTATTTATTGTACAGGAAAAGAGAAAAGGAGTTATCGGTTGGCGGCGTTGCTCATAGTGGGCAGTCTAGCCGCCGTTGAACATAATGCATCTCAGTAAGGAAAGCCTTATCTACAATTGTTTTGACGCCTACGATGGGAGACTTTACGTATGCCGAAAAAGCAAATATACATTACATGTACGGCAGTGAAAATGGTAACGGCAGAGCTGCGCTAGCAATATATCACGCGCAGTTTCCTGATCGACTAATGATGGATCACAGAATTTTACAGTGATGTGCGCACTTATCTGAATACAAGCGTAAGTGTGATCAGTTGGTGTGGGTGGACGAATCCTTGCCCCGATCTCCTGATTTATAGAGCCTCGATTACTTTTTATGGTGACATCTGAAGTATCTTGTTTATGCGACTCCACTTGGCTGAGATGGGATCACTTTGCTCGAATATCGAAGCTGTACATTCATGAAATACCTTCTATCTTTCTATACGCCAATCGCTCCACCAGCCTGTCAACTTTAAATTTGCAAAATTCTTGACTAATAGAAAACATTAGACTTATCAACTATGCTTTCAATAAACACCTTGTCTTTCCTTTCGTCTCTTATTTTTTTTGAGTGGGTTTCCTATCACTTACGCCCCACATTCCAAAATTGGTTATTACAATGTCAAATTTCCCTTCCTTAAGTTTGTCCTAAATTGCTAACTATACAACGTATCCCTCGCTGTATATATGGGTGTTTGTGTGTGAAGATGTCCGTGTGAAGATTCTCTCTTTCAATTTTCTTGAGAGTGATTTTCCTTAATTCATGAGGACCCTTGACTTTCCAAGACATTGTGCGGTACTTAATTCTTTGTAATTACCCGTCTAGTGGAAAATATTTTAACTGCAGCCTTCACTCTAAAAAAAGTGCCACGTCGTCAAATTTTATGGTGAGAAAATACAATATAGACCTTTGGAATAAGAGAAAAACGCTGTTGTGGGTCGTAAATTTTACGTAAGTGCTTTGTCGTTGCTTGTATCTAACGCTTGCGTATTGTATGAAGAATCGTAAGTAAATTCCTCTTTATAATTCATTTGGCCGAAAATAAATACCTCCTAGGTACACTAGGTACATTTCAGCAATTTTAAATAGTTTTAAACTCGAATCACACAGAATTATTAATCATATCTTTAATTTCCATTAATGTATAAAGCTAATATACATATGTAATTCACAATATAATAAATAACAACAGTTTTTTTTTTATATATTAAGTTTGTAAAATTAAAACATAACAACCATTACAAAAAGTTATAGCAGGTAAGATATTTCAATTAAATATAGGTCTTTAAAATGTGCTTTCATATTAAGCACTTATGAACTTCATAAACGAAATATTTTGCTGTTACGTCAATGCTAACGGAATTTATGCATGAAAAATTTCTTGTTGAAGATTCCCAATTGTAAATATTTAACATTCAACTTTTTTTATTATTGAATAACCATAAAAACAACAGATATTTCCACCAAAGAGTTATTGATAAAGGACACTTTGACATACACAATTTTTACATAAACATTCATCCCGAAGGATCCAATAAAGTACAAATGGATATCTTGAAAAATTATCTCTTTTATCCCGAAGGTGCAATATAAGGGAAACGACTCCCTTTTTTCCCCTTTATTCAAATGAAAGGGAAAAAACGTAAAACTGGGGGGGGTCAAAGCCTTCACTTTCGATCAAAATGTCACTCCAAAACGCCCGAGAGCATTTCTGTTTAAGAGTTTACATTTAGAGCTTCAAATGCAAAAGCCAAGTTGATGTCACTGAGAGCTAAAATAACTTTTCCCTGTTTTTGAATCCCGAAATCACAATTTTGTCTGAAAACCAACAGTACTGGAAAAAATGGCAGATTTTTTTTTCTGTGCCAGTGAAGAAAACACACACCGGGAAAGATTATTTTTTCTCTTCCCTACTCCTTTTCTTGATAAAATTCAGTGAGCACAAATGCACTGGTCTCATAAATTTATGACTCAAGTTGGGAAACTATGCTACATTTTTAATTTAAAAAGAAAGAAAGAAATTTGCTTTCTTGAGGGTAAATAGGCTAAAACAAAAACGTTTCCTAAGTTGTTAGATTAAAAAAAAGAAGCTTTTATATCTTTTCTTCAAATTTATCGTTTAAAAATTAGATAAAAAAACAATTTTTACTCCTAAAATTTAAACGTAAAAACAATTAAAACAAATGATGTAACCATTTTTTTTAAAAAAAACCTCACGATTAACAGAAGCTTATATATTTAGTAAGATGCTTGAAATATTTTATATATTTAATTGATTTAAGCTTGTGATTAAATAAAACTGAGATGATGAAGGATTTTTTTATATATATATATATATATATATGCAAATGTACTTGATTTACCGAAATCCTACTTGAAGAATTATAAACACCCAATTAACAAATAATTAGTTCAATCACCGAATATTTTTTTACTCATATGGATTAAAAAATTAGATTTCTTTTCAAATAACATATCCTTTTTGTCGGGAACAAAAAAAAAAAAATTTGTCTTGTTAGCAGCAAACTTCGCTGGGAAAGTGTGCAGCCCAAAATTAGGGTTTACAAGAGTTTATTAGAGTGCAGGAGTCATGAATATAACCTATTGCATGAGTTTTGAATAAGACAGGAAATTTCATTTTTATCTTATACCACTCCACAACGCAAAATATAAAAAGGTTTTTAGTGTTAGCTATCTTTCTTGAGAGAAGTGACATTTATTATATATCTACGGCTTTACAGAAAATATTTTTTTGTAAAATTTGTGAAGCATGGCAGATTTATCGCAGTCAATGATTAGCGATTCTGATTTAGAAATTGATACTGAAACTCCCTTCAAAACTGCCACATTTTCTAATGCGTTTTATTGTTTGGAAACTGTGAAAATATACTGTTACGAATTTTGTGTAAATAATTTGTATTTGGATGTGTTATGCATTTATATTACTCTATGTTATATTTATTTTATTTTAAAATTGTACTATTCACAAGCAAACGTCGTCCTTTACGCTATAGTGAATATTCAATGAGAACTTGGTGAAATCTTTGTGATAGAGCCAAGTTGGCATCATTTTTGCGACCATTTTGGCGTCATTGGTGACCATGTTGGTGAGTTGGGGACCCTCTGGATTCTTCTAGAAATTAATGGGTTTGTCCACTAATTTCACGCTCTATGTCGCGTGCGGATTTTTATGAAAGTTTCCGTTGGGTTATAAATAGAGCGGTGCTAGTCGCAACGGGTCAGTCTTGATTCAACCAACGATTAGTGAGCATTGTTTTGATTACCGATTAGCTCGGCTGTGCTTGTGAATAATATTTTACATACGTGTGTTTTAAACACTAATAATTGTGTTTGATTGCTTTTGAAGGTGTGAAGACTTTCTGAGATTTACTCTATGAATATTGCTGTGGAATCCTATTTTAAAAAATTGAATTTCCGATAATAAATTCGCCTCGCTCTTAAATAACTGTTATTTTTCTTCGTGACTGATTTGCATAAAATCATCGAGCCCCGATCAACATAACAATACTGTTACGTTTCTCATCCCGAGATCGATTTTCTTTTCCAGAGAATTCTTCAGTTCTTCTTGACATTCCTGAACATTTTTAGAACTTTCTCCATTCTATCCTTCAATTCATTCTTTGTCTCTTCTTGGTTTTTCTGCATATCTTGCTGGCCTTTCTCCATTCTCTCCTTAATCTCTTCTTGGCTTCGCTCAACTTTTCTAATGCTGATTTTCAATACATTGATGCTTTCAACAGAGCCTTTAGTTGTTCATCTATCGCTATTGTTATTGGCATAAAATCCTCGAATCCGGATCTACGTAACAGTTTGGTGTCAGAAGCGGGATTTTATGCCAATAAAAACTGTTACGTAGATCCGGGTTCGAGAATTTCATGCAAATCAGTCACAAGGTCTGGTATACAGCGTTATGTAAACGGTACTTACGTATTATCACAACGGTATTGATGGAATTATATGAAAGGAAGCACATGGTGGCCAATAAATAAATTTTATTGTAAACGAGATAACGGCTGAATAATTGTTTTTACAATTTACAATTTATTATTACAATCGTGGGTTCGAATCGCATTTGGGATGGCCTAATTTCTGAGAATGTAATTTCTTTTTACTATACAATTTTATTGGAATAATTAAATTTAATTAATGAAGAAATAGTAACAAAAAAAATTAATAATCCAACACCATATATAGAAAGGAAAATTGCAAGGAAAATCTATTCCTATTTTGACACTTAATATTGTGGTTCTGTCATATGTATATACATATTTATATTAATTGTATTTATTTAATAAAAAGTAACTAAAATAAATTTTTCTTTGCTGACCTAAGTAGGCATTGACTTAATTTTTTTTATTTATATTACTTGTTTAATATACTTTTACTAGAAACTAATTACCCATTGTAGAGTTAACATAAAAATTATGACAACTTTTTGAATTAAAAATAAAAATATTTATAGCAAAAGAGTAAAACACTAACATTTTTTACAAATGATCATCTTCAAACATCGTTAGATTTTAACCACATTTGAGTCTCAATAAGTTTTCTTTTTGAAGCTTCATTTAAATTCTACTTGTATGTAAATATCGGATCAAACACAGCAAATCGTTAAAAAGCACAAGGCAAAAGAAAACTTCATTACCTTTCACTTCCACAAAACCAGCTTACCAAATATCACCCCAGGACAGTAAAGTTGCAGGAATAAAATATATATGGGACACTAACGGTTTCTCGTGGAAAGGTGACTCAGTATAGGAAAAATCATGAATAGAACAGCTAACAGAAAAGTTTTTGGAACACATTTAAGACCAGAAGAATTTGAGAATCCGGTTGAGACCTCGAAGGTAAGGATATTCTTTATATTCCTTTTTATAAGCAGAAAGGAAAGATGTAAGAATCAGTAAGTAAGAGGATATGTATTTTGTAAAAGTCTCGAATTCTGAGAAAGTTATATGAAAGGCAGAAGAGACGATATATTGAACTCCCATCTTTCCAATCCATTGCAGCCAGTTGAATAAAATACATAAATGTTTTGTTTGGCATTTTGAAAAATAAATTGATTGAGTAAAATTCAAGTAGAAAGCTTTAAATTAAGGTAATGTAAAAGTCTGAATCTTAAATTTAAAAAATAAATACACTTTTTGCTTTTTTTTTTATCTATTATTTGAAATTTCTTATTCTGTAGAATCTGTGACTGAATTCTAAGAAAGACAATTTTCTGGAGATGATGTATGCCTTGAATACTTTATAGCAACAATAATTTCATTAACATTTACAGTGATTTCGACAGGGAGCAGATTTTTACTATTTCATTCAATTAAACTGTTATAGTAATAAAAAAATGATATATGTTAATTATATCAAATAACTGTTTTCTTTTTGATATAATTTTTATCGTCAAAAAGTGTGGCTGAGATATTTTAGTGATCATGGCCATTATGAGTTCGAACCCTGGTGCCGCTGAAGACCCACTGTGTTGAAGGGGCCAATGCACGTTAACCATTTAACTGTCATGCCCGAGATAATCTCGAGCACAGCACTGGTGTTCGAAAATATCATGCCCGAGTACTACTCGGGGTAATTGTTTTTTGAGTGCATCGCATTGTTTTACCCGAATATATATTGGGAGACGTTTATTTCGGCTTCATCTCTTTGTAAAACCCGACTGATTCTCGGGAAAAGTAAATGTGCACTCAATACAATAGATGACAGCACTTTACTGAAGAATTCAAAGGTTAGAGGTTAGAAGTTTTTTGGTTCGAAAAAGGACAGTTTGACAATTTGTGTACCCAAATCACCAAAATAACTTGACAGTTAAAGGGTTAAATCTGTCCATGCTAAATATCCTCTCGTTGGTGCGATAGTTAGGAAAGAGATAGCCAATAGCTTTCGCGTTACTTAATAGAACAAGTTAAGAAACTCTCTCTCTCCCTATTTTTAAAAGGTTCATTCTTGTTCCTAGAGTCTACACCTCATTCTTTAAACTTCCCTTCATCACAATTCACCCGTCTCTTTTCATACACAGTAGATAAGTTTCTTAGAAAACCGTGCAAAAGAAAGTGTAAGAAAAATGCATGCTATATATGGTAATTTTGGGGATATGTGTATTCCACACAATTTTATAAAAAATTTAAAAATTTATAAAAACTCGTGTAAGATGAAAAATTTCTAAATACTTTTCCAACAAACCGTGCAAAAAAAGTAATAATGAAATTTACATGTTTATAAAACAAAAGCAATTCATTTTTTTTATAACAAAAAATTAAAATTAGTGTACAGTGAAAATTTAGCTATAATTTCGAATTGATATTAGGAATAAAACTACTAACCACTATTCAACGTTACTTGATAACAAGCGTGTTTGCTTATAACGAGCTGGATCAAAAAAGCTTTCAAAGCTTGTACCAGATATATCTAGCACAATTGTTGGTTTTGATTCAAATGAATGTCGCTCGTTATTTTCGTCCAGTCTCAGTATTTTTTTTTTTGGTCATAAAATCTGCTATTTACCGCTGTTTTTCCCGGTTTCTTAAGTTTTTTACAAAATTCTTTATATTATCCTGATACTCAAAACAAAGATTATATTGAAATTTCAATGCACTCTTTACTTCAGGATCATGAGTAGGAAAATACTGTTTCATACTTGTAGCAAATTTCAAGCACTCTCGAAATAAATCAGTTGTAAATAATGGAACTTCATCTTCGACTTCTTTAGTATCATAAACCGTCATTAGTTCCAACAAATCGTCCTCATTCAAAGAAAGCGGATTCTCGAATCTTTTTGGGATTCGTGCTAGAATAAAAATAATCGTGTAAAAAAAATCGTTACATTTGTGTACCGTCTTATTTGAAAATCGTTTAAAAAAGACCATGTAAAAAAGAGTTGGGCATACATAATTATTAGTTACTCAACACACATAATAAATTTCAAGAAAAATTTATTTGCCATACTTTTGAAATCTCCAATTTTAATATTTTCTGTATGCAATCGTGTATACGATGTACCAGCATTTAATTACATTTATTTGCATATTTTCATTATTTTTTTAAAGAATATTTAACTTTAAATGCAAGTAACACACACACACACACATATATATATATATATATAAAAGACAATTCTTACTTAGGTCAACAAATTTTTTAAAACTTGAGTTAATTAAATTTAATTAATAAATTATAATTTGAAAAACTGTATCAACATCAAGTGTCATCCACTACAAGTTAAAAAAAATATATTTGAAGCCAAGAAAAAGTTTGTTAGTAAAACTTACTAGTGGCATCTGTTGGTGTTAGTTCTAACTTCGTTAGAAATAACGTAGAATAAATTTAAAACCAAAAAATAAAATTTAATTAATGAGTTAATATTATAAAAAACTGCATTAACATCAAGTGTCATCCACTACAAGTTAAAAAAATGTATTTGATCTTCAGTGGATGAATAAAAAGTATTTTATTAAAGATTATAAATTTGAACAAGATATATATAAAGAAATAAACACACACACACACACATTCACTCGCATTCGCACACACACAAATATATATATATATAAAGAGAGAGGGAGTGAACTAATAGTAGAAATTGTATAACACCCTTATTGCAATTGGACACAATTGATATTAATAAAGAAGGCTGAAAGGAAGTTGCATAATCATATTTATAGATTAATGAATTTGATTAATTAACATAAGTAATTATAACTTCTAAAATAAATTATTTATCATTACGAATGCCAATTTTTTGTGAAATTAGGTAGAGAATTGCTTAAAAGGACGATGTTCTAAACCATGACTTCCAGACATATTCGAAATACCGAATTAATGGGGTAGGTATAAATTCGATTAGTCCACGCACATGATCCATTATATCCCCCTCTTTTTCAGTGAATGAGTGTTTCACAGTAAAAGATCAAATCAAAGGCATATGGTGGGAAAATATTATTGAAAATTCAGTTTACATCGCGTATCGCAAATTAAGCAAATTTATAGATTTTAATTTAAAGTATTTCCCTACACACAAATCCTTTATGATTGTACTAACGTTAAATACTAATTACTAATTTAAAATGTATTACCTTAATAAGTTCAAATTTATATTTAAGCTAATAACTACTAAAACAGATATAGAAATGCTTTTTGATAATGAAAATTTGAATTATGCGATTTGTTTTGTAATGAGGCTTACTAAACCAGTTAATTTTTAAGTAAGCATTGCTTTCGAGAATTTTTTCATAGCTAAATTATTTTTTATTTTAAAATTATTCTAACTAAACATATTTTAGAAATTCAAATTTTAATTTATGCATTCGACATATATGAGCTAATAAAACTAGCACAATAACATTTAAAATTGGGTGAAGTGATTTTTATTGCTTATTTTGTCTGAATGTAATTTACATCTAGACAATATCAAAATAGGAACTTATATATAAATTGTTTTTCTTAAACTTTAAATGAAACTGAAAATCATACACAAGGAACATAGTCTCAATAAGTAACAAGAAATGAAAACAAAATGGTAAAAAAGAAAAAAATACACATAAATTTTTATATAAAACATTAATTTCTGTTTTTTTATATAAAAAGTATTAAAATATTCAATGGTGATGTCCTTATCTGGATTTTCCTATGGAAATATTTGTTATTTCTGAGGTTTTAAAATGAAAACACACACACACACTATAATACTCCATTTTATCAGTTCATTTATCATGTAACTCCTCCAAATTTTCATTTTATTATAAATTTGTTTGTATAAAATAAAGCATTATGTGTTTAGGTGACTCTAATTTTGGTTTAGTACGGTGATATATTTTAAGCAGCTCATCCATTAAAATATCTAAAGCAAAATAAATTTTATCACCTAAGTATGTAGGATGTTTATAAAGATTAAAGGACAATCACACTTACACACACAGCTTGGAAAGAAAGTCATAAATTACATTAAAATGAAATTCCTTATGTAAGAGAATAATAAAAAAAAGTATTTACAACTAACAATTCATGTATAAGATCGATTGACACTGAGTAGCAATCATCAGTGTAATAAATAGCAAAGTAATTTATGCGATGTTTTAACATCCAAAGAAGCGCGTGTAGCACAAAAATATTAGACACATTTCTGGCATATTTAATGAAAATAAACTGAGAACTTGAAAGAGGGTAAATTAATTATAATGCCAAATGCTCTCATCACACACACATTTCACTTATAAGGAAACTATAACTATTTCACTATAAGGAAAACACTTCATAGTTCGGATGATTCAATAATAATTAATTTTTAGAAGTAAAATAAAAGTACTGAGAGAAATATACTATACTTTAAAGGAAATAAAGTATGAAAAATTAAGCTTTCAGTTAAAGGAGTCGTATAAATAAATAAATAAGTTTTCATATATTTCTTTAAAAATAGAGAAAATATATAATACACAATTGATAATAAATACATTATAATAAAATACAAGGAGAAACACTTTATTATATGTTTTAAAAAATAAAAATGAATTCAACTAACTTTGAAATAAAACTTTTATTGTTTTTAGGGGATTTGGGCTACATCGAATGAACAATAGTTGAACTGAATGCACATAAATGACGTATTTTAAAAACATAATGTAACAGCAAGTATTAAATACAATTAAATAAGCTGCTAAGTATATTATATTTTACATTTTTTTTACATATTACAGTCATATATCAATCGATGAATCCTTTTCAGTTATACCTAAATTATTTGAAATTCCTGTTTTTGTATCACGCTTCTCTTTACTTTGCACTGATGGAAAACGTCGAATTTGGCGAGAACCCCACGAATCCATCTTGCCCTACTCGCACTGTACAAGGTTCTGTTGGGAATATCATGATAAGGCGCATCTTCTGCTGGCATGGAAGTGATGTCCTGGTGTTCCTCGAGGGTAAACAAACAGCCATGAGATATCTAGATATACTGGCAGATCAAGCGCACCCTGAAATGTTGCATTTTTATCTTAATGGCGACAGATACTTCATGGATGGAAATGAAGTTATTCATCGTGCCAAATTGTCCAATATTGGTGTGCTGAACATCAGTCTGACTTCCAGCACCTTCCATGGCCACCACATAGCCCAGATCTTAACCCCATAAAATTGAGATATGGTGGAAAGATGCAGCCGATAGTATTCTTCACTTACATCCAATTTACAAGATTTAAAAAGTTGCATAGCCAATGAATGCATGGTATTCTCTGAAAGTAAATGCACTCCAGAAACATATAGACTCGATGCCCAAACGAATCAGAGCAGTTATCCATGGTATAATAAAATATTTATTTGGATTTACAATTCGTTAACCAGTATGTATAAAAAAAAATCAGTGAAATACTTTTTTTAAAAAAGAATTGTACATTTTCATAATATCTTAATTATACAAACTCAAAAAACAACAACTTAAAAATGGTATTCGTTTGGTTTTTCATCCTTGGCCTCAAAGGAAAAAAATTAAACGATTCATCTACTTAAAAATTCTAATCTACCTAAGCGAATGGGCCACAATTATTTTAATTTAAAAATAAATAAGCTTTGCTTCCAAAACCAATAAAGAAAAAATAAATAAATAAAATCCTAATTTTTCAGTCTGAGTACCTACTTTACTGATGACAAAAATCAGAAACATTAACATAACAGTCCGAAAAATAGAGCAGAAATGGATAACACTTGCAATTTTGTTAAATTTTGTACGATACCACTTAAGAAAAAAAAATGAACGTTAACAGAAATTACTTTAAAGGATAAACATTAAACATACATTTTGCAGGAATTAGGGAGACAAAAAGAAAGTTGATGTTAATAAAATTTTTTTAACATATTGGAATTCTTCCAATATTTTTCTTAACCGTTTTATCGGTGCTGGCATATTTATACTTTAACTTATGTCCTCTTTCTCTTAGATTCTCTTTGGTAATAATCCATAAAACTGTCCTTTTCATTTAAAAGCCACATTAGTTTCAAGAGTATGTTATTCAGTATTTTTTTTAAAGTTTTTCAGACTTTCGATTTTCATACAAGCTTTGTTCACATATATGTACATTAAAACCTCTTTCGATGATTTTCTGAAGTTATAACCGAAATTTTTGGACAATGATAAATGACTTGCATATCAATTTTATAAAAAAAAAAATATATAAAATATTTAAAATCATCAACGTAAAAATGCAAGTAGATGTACATGGATCAACAGCAACTACGTATTTTGATACAATTTACAAATTTTTTTGTTGGAACTTGGAATGGAATTGGAACAGATTTTCCATTTAAGTTTTCGTAATTGATTTTAAAATATCAATTAAATTAAACAGAAAAAAGCACTGTAAAAATACCACATTGATTGAATACTAATTTACTACAAGGAGTCAACATTAGTTACATCTAGAAAAGTAGCGTAGCTTCTTAAAAATAATAAATTTATCAAGAACATTAAATAAATTGACACTTTTCCTTTCATTCAAACATTTTTTGATGCAAAGAGCACTTTTCTTGCAGTTAATCATAATGGAAAGTTGTGCATGAATATGTGATAAAGTTTAATCTCTCTCTAACAAAATGTAAACATATAAATAGGAGGGAAAAGTATACATATTCAATTAAAGAAGATATATCATTAGTTTTAATTTACATCATATTAAGCTTTTAAAGAAGTTTTTAGATAAAATCGATTGATAATATATTACAAATTGCGAAAAAAATAACATAAATAAATTAAAAATTTAATCAATATAAAAAAACGTAAATAATTTGTGGATTCACCTTTCAAAAATTTATCAATTTCGTCTTTTGTTTCTTAGTTTCAAGTTAGAAAAAGTACCCATGGTCACCAAAAGTTGCTATTTTATAGACCATAAGTTGCTTGTAAGAAAAGATAGAGATTAAAAAGGATACATACAGAAAGTAGAACTAAAATTTAAAAAGTTATTGCTTGCGAGTAAAGTAACCTATTAAAAAAATTCGCGAAAATTAGTAAAATATTTTTTGATTAATGATTGAATTTCCAAAATTTTTCTATAAATGCAAGAAAAATAAAAGATCTAATAATATTTATATTATACCAATTATTTTATATTATAGCATATGAAATTTTCCAAGATTTTTTCAATATACTTCAGCTTTATTAATGAGATTTTTTCTTTTTTCAATGCAATGAATTACAAGATAAAAATAGCCTTTTGATTTTACAAGATAAATTTTAATATATAGTTTAATGTTAATTTTGAAAATTGTAAGTATTTAAAATATGTGTTATCGAGTAATTGGAAATATAATCAGGGAAAATAAAATGCTACTTTAGTATTTATCAAAACATTTTTACAAACATATGACTTAAAAATCTTTAAATAAACATACCGATATAATGTTTCTGATTTTAACAAATAAAACATTGCTTCAATAAACCTTTAATAAATTTTAGCTGTTTACATTCCATGTTTTTCAATTTGAAGCTAATGTTCTTTATCTTAATAAGCTGATTTTCTTAACATTTTATGCAAAATCTGCTTATTTTAAAAATAAAACGCGTTAGTAACTATAAATTTAAACAAGTTTTTTTTTTATATTTATCACAATGAATTCTCTAATATTATTTTCTACGAATTTAATATTTTCACCATTCAACATGTTTTTCCGTCATTAAAAGTCCTATTTCTCTTAAAAACAGATTTAAACTTAGTTTTAATCTCTAATGTCAAACGTGTAGAAAGACACAAGGAACACGCATTTTAAATTCCGAAAGCTGAAATGAGCGAAAGATAAAGCGCTTTATAAAGATGGTAAATCCAATCACAAACACGTAGCATTATTATGACGACGCTGTAAAGCAACACCAATCTTACTTTGGCTTACATTATTCATTTGCTAAAAAGTGTTCCAAAATTACTAGATCAAAATTTATTCAAGAAAAAGCTGTATAAATTTGTGTGTGTAAAGAGCATTGTTAAACTTTGGTTTAAAAATATCGTTTCATTTATTAACCCCTTTGGGAAGAACGTCCCTAATGTGAGCCAGCGCAAAACACTGCCAGAAGCCGAATGACTCAAAAATGGGACAGCACGTTTCTTCTTCATAGGCCGAACGACTTACATTTGCGCCAGGCGTTTGGAACGTTTTCTAAGTTCAATTTTTCGGCAATAGATGGTATTTTATGTCCATAAGATTTGAGATACATGGAGATCTGACCTTCTAGTGGAAATGAGAGAAATATTACTCACATACACGTGGTTTTTGTTTTGTAAACATTAGGGGAAGGGAATGTTTTCGAATTGAGTGCTTTACGACTGCTCTTGAAATGAACATATGGTTTTTGTTTATATTGAAGATGAGAGATTTATTTTCGCTAAAGCATTTGGTTTGGGTTTGCAGTCTAGTTTTTAATGGATAATTAGATCTGGTAGACAAAATTTGTCTTTTTTCCTCTTACATTTTACAAGGTCGACTTTTACAAATGTTGACAATAAAATGTTTAAAAACTTGTACTTAAACAAAAAGTGGCTGAAGTAAATAAAGTATATTAATACAAAATATATAAAGCATGTGCCGTTCGTAAAATATACAAAAAAGTATTGAACAACGCGTTTATATTTCGGTATTTTTATGGATTTAGGCTTCACTGCACAAATCCCTCCGGCCTGTGAGTGACACTCACTCCGGAAACCTCCAACCCTGGCGGTACGTACGCGTTTGCGTCCTTCATCCCGAAAGGAATAAGAAAGTGGTTAAGTCATTTTATACATAGACGTTAAACAACACTCAACAATGAGCGAGATTTGTTTTCTTAAGTTACAGGAACAAGTTATTGACAGCGAATTTCATTTCAAGTCGCGTTCAGAACACAAGGACTATATGAGCTAAGGTTCATAAATAGCATAAAGTACGAACATAAAAATAATAATCAATTTTTTTTTTCTGTTAGCCACAAATTTTTTAAAAAACTCTCAGTAAATCCAACATTTTTTTTTAAAATTTAAGTTAAAGAATGCTTGTATTATGTATACCTCTAATTTTAAATTTATCTCTTATTCAAATATTTTTTAAAATTAAAAAAAAATTTTAAAATATAAAATTATTATTTTTGTCTATTCATCATGGTACAAAAAAAAACATTGATCTCATCCATAAAATTTAGGTTTAGGTATATAGAGTACCGATTTACAAGAGCAATGGTACTAATAAGGCATAACAGCTCTGCAATCGAAATTCTTTTTAATCTTGTGGGAAAGTACGAAAATTAGAAACTCAGAAAATCAAGTTTAAAAATTAATTTTAAATTTTTCTGTATTCTTTTACACTTAAAAAACGTAACTATTTCATTTGTTGGGTCTTCTTTTTCAATTAAGTGTTCTTGTATGTGATTTTATTTCTAATTCTCAGAGATTTATGAGTCTCTTTTGTGGAATATTTAGACTTTATTTCTGCTCTTTTCATTCATGCATATTCTACCTGAAAAAAAACGAGTGAAAAATATTCTCATTTTAAACCCAGATGTTTCATAATATATCCAGTAAATTAGCTATTCCATCATAAAACATCATTTTCGCTACCTCATACACCAATATCAATTGTTATTTTGGAAGACACTGTAAAACACACATACATAATACGTGCAGACGTATAATTACTGGTCAACAGATAACTATCCATACTTATCCAGCTTAAAGGGAAATATTTTTATTTTTAGGCGTATAAGTTACATTAAGTTAGATGGAAGCTTCAAAAGAAAAAAGATCAAATATATATATATATATATATATATATATATATATATATATATATATATATATATATATATCATATTTGTTGAACAATTTTGTAAATCGTGAAATAATTTGAAGCACTGAAGATCTTCTTGCAAGTTAAGCAAGGGACACCTTTACAGGCAGTGCACCTCGTTCTCATTGAATTTGATTTGCAGCCATGCATAATGCATCTGTGTTTGATACTGTTTGAAGAATTTCCAGGGGATGCAAGTAGCGTTTTATCATTAAATGCTTTCATTGCAAACGCTTTTTTGCGCTCCTTTTCTTTTCTTAAGGTGTTGGTGGATTGGTTGGTTTTATGTTGATATGAGATGAGAACTGGTGAATGAGTTTTTTTATTCAGAGTGCCAAATCAAATGTAAATTTTAGAAATTCTTTATTTTAGAGCCTTTCTACCCAAATACTGTTTTTAATATTTTGGTTGAAGATAATTCTAAAACTAAACATTAAACTGCATTTTTGACCACGATAGGTATATTAAGGCTATATTTGTTGGAAAAGATTTTTTTTTGATTTTGCACAATCCATTGAGAAGCAGCATCAGATAGAAAGATGTGTAACATCTTTCCATCCTTTATTGAGCTATAAGAACCTTTATAACCCCATATCAAGATTAAAAAATTAATAGCGTATTCCAAATCTGAACAGAGTCTGGAGAGTACTTAAAATTACTAGATTTGTAGCCAAACCCCTCATGTTGCTTCGTAGCATGCTGTTAATGAAGCATATAACCAATCAACGAAATCCAAACAGAAATTAACGAAAATTCTATTTGCTTACATTTTTAAAGTAGAAGTCTTAGTTGACATTTACATTTTTTATTGCTGACAAAGTAACTAGTGTCGATTTTTGACGTGGTTTGCTTTAAAACGTTCCTAACATTCTATATTAGTATATTCTACACATTCTATGTTAAAATATTTTTCAAAAATTGATTTTCTTAACGTCTAATGGTGTAGTATTCTCTTTTAACCCTTTATCTACCGCATTATTATTTACTGCAGTTTTTTTATGCAATTTTATTTATTTATTTATTTTTGAATCTCTTCATTGAAAATTAAGGACTATACATAAACAAAATATTCAAATTTGGGAAATTTAATTTGTTAGAGTTAATTAATTAATTCAAGATATTCGACTGTAAAATTAATTATACACACTGTTTACTTAAATTAAATAGTCAAATAGTTTTCTAAGGTCTTCATTCGCATACAAAAAAAATAAGACACTTACCTTTTGACATTAACTATTTTTTGGAACGAAAATGACAATCTTCGGAATCCGCTGAAAACGCCGTCAGCTAAAAACGCAATTTATGCTATAAAACTATTCGCCTTCCCAGCCAAAATACTCATCATAGAACCTGTGTTGTCATAGATCTTGGAAGAGGGGATTTAAAAGAATATTCCTGCTAAGTATCATCAGAGTATTCGTAAAAATGGTTATTCTATGTAGTTTTAAAGTGAGTGGTACTAATAAGTACCGTCGGTAGATAAAGGTTTAAAGCATAAACATTGTGCCCAACTGGTATTAGAGGAGACAGAATCAATAACTAAAGAAAGAACTAAACATTTATATATATTTTTAAAATGTTCTGTTTTTTTAAAAAAAAGATTGAAATAGACTTGAGCTTAGAGTTTAAGGTATGAGTGGATCCCTATTTTGATGTCTCTAGATCTTATACCCTTTCAGAGTTCTTAGTACACAGTTAAGACTAAAACATTAGAAAAGCAAAGATACTAATGTAGACTAGCTATAAAACCTGGGAAAATTTAGGGAGCCTTCGGAAATCCATATGACTACCTCTTCAATATGATTACTCGGCCATTGTAACCGAGTAGACATGGCAAAAAATTTGTCATCGGTGAAGCTTCACAGTGAAGTGACACATTCAAGTTCTAACTTCTACATATATGCATCGTGTGAAGGAGGCTGATGAACGTTAAATCTCGAAGTCTTCAAGTTGAACTTCATGGATAAAACAACGGATGCTAACGAAGAAACAATCTCGTCATCTGTGGTTAACGCATTTACTACTATCTACGAGTTATCACGTAGTAAGCGTGTGTGCCAAAACTATATACAAGCTACATCTCGTAGTGTGTGCTAAAATTTTAGATTTATTACTATCTCCATTTGAGTTAGGCATTTTTAGAAAGGATGAATGAAAAATTTATATAGTACAAAAACATATTAATTATCAATACATATTATTTAAATTTTACTTTGATTATTAGGTTATAATATAATAATTATGTATATATAAACGTATTCCAAAAATTAAAAAAAATATTCATATTGTTGATGTGTATGATGAGCATTAAAGCAAAGTGCTGGGTTTTGGGGACATATTGGACAGAAATACCTAGTCTCCTTACTTTTTTTTCTTTGTTCACATTCTACATGGTTTTGTAGGCATCTTTTTTTCTGTGGGAGGAAGATAGTCTAAGTAATGTGAAAGTGAGTTATATTTGTATTATAGTTGCTGCTTTCTTCTGCATTGCTGCCATGGCCATCAAAAAAGAAAATGCATAACTGTTTCCGTAAATGGACGCATTCTCATCTTTTTATTCCCTCGATTTCTTTGGTTATAAAACATGTATGCATTCTGTAGGAAGAATTCAAAGTAGTGTAGAGCGATTTTCTTGTATCAATGATGATTTTCCTGAGGTCTGCTAATTATTACTTATCGGTCTATTTTTATTGCTCTACAAATCTTTATAACTACCATCGTCTTATAGGTATTTCCCAGTCAGGATCATTACACATTTGTATGAAAATACGACGTAACAATACACATCTGACTGTCAACAGATGAAATTAGGGGACGAGCTTGTAAAATCAAATACAGCGAAAAGAAAATCTTGTATATGAAAGTTTTTATTAAAAAAACTACAAGAGAAGATAACTTGTAAGTGGCACTCAGTACAGAAGTCTTATTCAGCTACAAGTTATCTTGTAGTGTTTTTTTCAATAAAAATTACCTACCATAACAGTATTATATCATTAACTTCATATTATTATATTTTGTAAAATGTCATACATTCTTTAAAATAAAATCTTAGCACCCAGGGCAAGACGGTCTTAATTTACCTGGCAGTGAATGGAAAGACTCGTTGGAATACTTTTAACTCTAATTGTAGAACGAATGTTCGTTGATTCCGTAATAAATTTTACTCAAGAGATAATTATCCAAAATAAAAGGATGAGAGTGCATGATTATCCATACTTAAGCCCCTGAATATAATTTCAGAATTTAACATGATCTATTAATGAACTTCGATATTTAGATAAATCATAATAAAATTTTTATGGGTTTCATTTTTCTATATAGCAAACTTTTTCCTGGAACCAAGAACATTTAACGATTTTATTCTTCGTAAAATAACTCCAATAGGAAGTATTTTCTATAAAATGGACTTTTCTTAGACTCATTTGCTCTCCTTATTTTGAGTATTTCTGGACATTTCAAGTGCTATCTCTCTTTAACCCACATTTTAGGTAGGTCATACAATCTTCAACTGGTTTTTGGGTCTCCTTCGCAATAGTCAATTAATTTGAGCGTTTCATCCAGAGTGCAACTTAACCCCCATTGTTAAGCTCACTAAAACATATCCAATATCCCCCTTCACCCTCAGTGGTGTTGTCTCCTGTCCTTGAACTAGTCTCAGTTCATTTGTAGTGTTGATCAGCCCTACTGGCAATTTCGTTTCTTGTAGCTCGAAAATTTAAAACGTAAGTGCTTGAGCATCAATAAAAAAATCTTCAAGAAATGGATAAAAAGCGACAAGAAAAAGCATATGGTTTTAAAATTTGGTATTCTTCCAAACAGCTTATCAACTATTATAAGTAATCGAGATAAGTTACAAAACTATTATTCATCAAATTCTTGTTCAAAAAAATTACCCCATCATGTTGTACGCTTCTCCCATCTGGGCAGGGGAGGCAGTTACTCACCTGAAAAGATTGCACACTTTTCAAAACATTCAACTGCATAGAGCAGCAAACGCACCTTGGTTTGTCAGGAACGAAGTCTTGCATAAAGATCTTAATGTTCCGCCGCTTCTTGATTTCATCAAAAAACAATCAGAAAATTTCTTCAACCGGTTACCACAGATTTCAAATGAATCTATCAGGGAAATCCCGCTTACGACAATTCTATTCCTAGCTCTTCTAAGAGACCTAGTGCAGTTCTTAATCACTCGTATCAACACTTCCCAGCTCTGAAAAGGATGAGAATGTCTTGCTACGAATTAAAAATATGAGCTTTATTGTTACACTAGTTGTCTTCTTTTTGCAAGACTTCACTCATTCTAATTATTCCCTCCCTCGCGCCATGCAAGTTTTTGATCGCGTTTAGTGTGGCAACTTCACCCCTCATGATCTTATTTCAAACTCCTCTACCTTTTCTTACTTTTTCTTCCAAGTGGTTATTTAAAACTTCCTTTCAATAACCGTACGCAGTTATCTTAGAGGTAACGTGTAACGGACTTAAAAATATTATTCTCTTAATCCTTGTTATTAAAAAATATATCCCTTCTCTCCTCGTTCCGTCAAGATGCGGCAGACGGTTGAAAGACGAGCTTTGCTATCATGGAGATGTGACGTCATTTTCTCTTCGTTTTCCTATGAAAATGAAACTGAAACTAAATCAACTGGGAGAGTGGTTTCCACCCACCCCTCCACCAGCGTTATTGCGCTGCATTTAATGTGGACTGCTTTTTATTTTTATATGTAACTTCAACAAATTGTTCTCTGTTCAATTTATTATGATGAGTGGATAATAGAGCTATCTCTAAGGTTCCACGTAAATGTATAACCGTTACCCTTACCTTGTTCAAAATGTTCAATGTGTCTATGAAGATGCGACGAGGCAGTTATGAAGTGGATATATATTATGCGAGATAAAAATGTTCCGATTTCTAGACTTTTCGTAATAAAAGTTCTTCAATTTGCGAAGGCGTTGGGATACGTATTAATATGTGTTTAGAATTTCTAGCTATGAAATAATGTATGTTTAAAATTACTTGCATGCTTTAAATTAGAATATGGCCTTAAAATTCATTAATTTTAATAATATAAAATTATTTTCTTCATGTTGAAAATACAGAATATTCCTCGACATTCTTTTATCTTGTTTCCTTGCAGTTTTTTTTATGGATAAGCTATACAAAATACATAAATATTAATTTACAAAAAAGTGTGAATAATTATTTTTTTAATATTTAGTGTTTATTAATTTAAATATATGTTTTATGTGGTTTACACAATATTAAAAGATGAATCTGCATATAATGAATTTTTCAGATAACGAACTTTTTTTCGGGATTTAGCGACTTCGTTAAATAGAGGTCCGACTGTATTTCAAACTCCATATTATATAAATAAAACCCTTAAATATGAATATTGTTTTGCCATTTTAAGAGATAATAATCTCTTGTTAAATGAGAAAAATTTCATAATATAACAATCTCTGAGCAACAATACTGCCCTAATGCAAAAATCTTTTATATCTCCACTCTTCATTAATACCACTCTCTATGGGAGTTACCTTTGTCAATGAATTATAAGTGTAACAAACAATTAATCTAAGATTTTATTCGATCTGTAAATCATTCTATAACTCAGAAATGCTTAAGTTTTCAACATTTAGTTTTATCTTATACAAAGCCACACACAGTTATTGTCTGGAATTGAATTCCTAGATTTTGAAGTCATCTTATTCACGAAAAATATTTAACTTCCACACAAAACGATAACGATACAATTCATTCATCTTTATCAATAATACTATACCTGCAGGAATTACGAAATTTTATCCATTTAATACTGTGCCTTAGATGGCTAAATTATTATCCAATATCTTTAAATGCTTAGGAATAAATTTTTTAAAAAGAATAAGTTCAATGGGAAAGTAAATAAATAGAGCACTGGTTATACCGTAAGCCACTACGTATTCAATATTTCAATAGCATTTTGTGACATTATATCTAATTCAAGAGCACATTTATCTCGCAAATTATGTAATGGAATTTGCATTTGAAACAAATTCTTTCAGGAACCGTAACTGACGATTCACACTCTTCGAAATGTAGAGAGATAATATGCGAACAGTTATTCTAACATTGTTTAACTCTTCTAACAAAAAAGACTAAGAAGCAACTTAATCTAAAATTAATAAGATCTGAATTATTCACAAAAGAAATAAAATTGAGCAACAAATAATGAGCTTAGATTACTACTGAATAAATTATCGTGAAGTTTATGTTCAAAGATTTGTTATTGAACATTGAATAAGACTTCTTACTTAATTTCTTGAATATACCAGAGAAAAAAACACACATGCATTATGTAAAAAAAGAACAAAGATTGCTTGATATTAAAGCAACCGACTACGTTCAAGACCATGATTTTCAAAAAGCTTATAAAGGAATAATTTTAATGATATTTAGTGTCAGTTGAATTGAAATATTTATTAGGTTGGGGAAAAAGAAATCCATTATTTTTTTTCAGTGGATGGCTGTAGTGTCGATATCTGCAGAAGTATCGACCAAACAATTTCAAATTTATGCTAGTTGTCAAGATGACATTTCACACTAAAAAAATTATTTTGCTTTTTTTTGTTTGGTCCTTTCAGTTGGGAGTTACAGAGTGTTAAAAATGGAATTCAACAAAGAGAAAATTCGGTTCTTTTACAGTTTTCCTTTCATAAAGGCGAAAATGCAAGCCAGGTGGCTGAAATTGCGAATGGTGTTTATGGTGCCGATACTGTAACAGCCAATTACATACAATTTTGATTTCGTTGATTTCGTTCAGGTATTTTTGATGTTAAAGGTGCACCTCGCACAGGCAGGCCGGTCGTCGAAAATGTAGATAAAATCACAGAAATAATAGAAGTTGACCGGATTGTTAGTAGTCCTAGTATCGCCCAAGAGCTAAATATCGACCATAAAATAGTTTTAAGCCATTTAAGCAAAGTTGGATTCAAAAATTCTTAATTGGGAAGTTTTAATGCATCCACCATATAGTCCAAACCTGGCATCAAGCGATTACCACCTTTTTTCGCATTGCAAAATTTCCTTAGTGATAAGAAATTGGGATCATGAGAAAATTGCGAAAATCCATTACTAGATGTTTTCGCCAATAAGTGCCAAGACTTCTGTGAGAGAGGCATTATGAAGCTACCTTTAAAATGGCAACAAATTATACAACAAAATGGAGCATATTTGACCCAAATCGGATTTTCATGCAAAAATAATGGATTTCTTTTTTCCCAACCTAATATTTATAACTGATTAAGAATATTTTGTACACAAAAAGTTTTTAAATGGAATTTTTTAGCTGCAAAATGTAGAAAGAATGACATTTTCAAACTACTTCACTTTCCATGAAAATTGTTTTTCTATGACATTCACTTTCTATGAAAAAAAGTTTCTATAATAAAAATATTTTGTCTATAAATACCAGAGATTTCTCTTCACAGAACCAATTAAAAGTTTTGAAAAGTTCTTATTTTTTTTTCAGAGTTACCATCAACTGAAATAATAACCGGTGTTTTTTATTAAAATTTCTTTACTCTGGCGTATTAAAATCAGAATAAATTCATTTCTAAATTAGATACACAGTCCAGTCACATTAATGTGACCACCACGTACTTCAGATGTCGACGTTAAATAACCAATTACAGAAGGCAGGTAGCAGCGCTGCACAGTTGAGCGTATATAAAGGGGTGTGTGTGTGGGGGGTTCGGAAAACATTGCAAACGTGGAGTACTGTTGAAACGGAGAGCTTTATCCGTCGTCCGAAAGGACATGATCATCGGCTTTCGGGACAAGATTTGTAGCCCTTCCAAAACGGATTAGCTTGTGAAATGTTCATGTGCTGCAGTGGTAAAAATATACCATGCACGGCAATATGGAACTGTCCTAAATCCGCGACGTGGCAAATGAGGCGCACCACGGGCTATAGATGACAGAGGTGAATGAGGGCTGCGGAGATGAATTATGGCGATTAAACCTGTTATTGACTACCCTGATGATCCAAGGGGCTACCAACAGTGTCTTCCAAACTACTGTTCAGTGAACATTGCTGCGTTTTAGCCTCCGAAGCAGATGCCTGGCTCATGTACCTATGCTGACTGTCGTACATCGGCAACGAAGGCTAGAATTTACACATCACTATCGCAACTGGACGTTCAACGAGTAGTTACAGGTAGTGTTTACCGACGAATCACGTTTTATGCTCCATCGAACAGAGGGAAGTTGGCGCATATGGCGTGAAACTTCTGAAAGCAAACATCCGTCAACCATTATCGGAAAGGTCCAGGCTGGAGGAGGGAACATTATGATCTGGGAAATGTTTGTCCGGCATTCTCTGGATTCATTCATCATTGCACGATAGATCAATATAAGTACGCCTCTGACCTTACAGACCATGTACACCTCTATATGCTCATTGTTTTTCCTCAAGATGATGGCATGTACCAGCAGGACAGTGCGAAATGCCATACAACTGGCAATGTATATGCGTAGTTCGAATGAGTTTATCATTCTCCCCTGGCCACTAAACTCACTTGACTTAAACCCAATCGAGAATCTATGGGACCATCTCGATCGGGTTATTCGCGCCATGAATCCTCACCCTCGTAATCTAGCGTATCCGATCACGGCACTGGAGTTGGCACGGAGTAACATCCTATTGCAGCGATCTCCAACCCGGTTCGTGGATCAAATACCATTGATCCGCACAAGAAACATTAAATTATTTCCAATTTATTTACTATGGCATATTTTTCTTGGGTTTGGGCTAATTTTTATGAAAATCACTTTATATTCCTTGTTTAATCACTTTATATTATTTTTTGGTGTGTCTATATTTTATTCTGATGGCACGTTTAGATACACAATTAAAATAAAATTATTAAAACAATACAATCTAAAATATAAACAATCAACGTCCTCCCCTCAGCGGGCCGCGGTAAAATTATCTAACGTTGACCGGTACGTGGCGATAAAAAGTTTGGAGAACATTGTCCTAGTGAACATCTTTAGGAACCTAATTGACTCTCTTCCCGCATGTCTAGCAGCAGTCCGCTTTGCGAAAAGTGGTAATTCTGGCTTTTGGCAGGTGGTCACATTAATGTGATTGAACTGTGCACTTCAGTGGTTCTCAAACTTTCACTACTGGCGATCCAATTTTCAAACATAATTTTCATTGCGCCCCTCCCCCCGAAATAATGTATTGAATGCAATAATATATAATGCACTTTGGCGCTAAAGCTCCAATACGCGATCATAATTATAAACCGTACAAATTAACAAGATAAGTATTAAATTTTGTATATTCTACTTTTAAGTAATATATACTTTTATTTTTTTACTTCTTAGTTCGATTCACTATAAAAGCGCGTTATTTCGTTTGTTTTTTAAACTATAATTTATTTTATAATTACTTTTACTATACACGATAAAAATTACAATTCCAGTGAATAATTTAATTAAGAGAAAATATACCTACCTACTTTCAAGGACTTTTCAATTTTTCTTTGATAATTTGAGAAATTAAATTAAATAATTAAATAAAACTAAAGAAAATGTTCCAAATGTTCGTGACCTTAACAAAGAACATAAATCACAGACACTTTTCACTAACAATACAAGAACGTTATTTGCCAGCAAAACTGTCATATTTTGCTCACGTTATTGTAATTTTGCTGTTCTTTGATGATCTACAAATAGCATATTGAACCTTTTCTTGCTTGTGTCTTTTTGACAAGACGAAGTGTTACATTTATGGCTTCATAGTTTTCTTGATAGAGTTCTTAAGGCAGCATTTGAAAATTTTAATTCAACTTAAACGTTTCATGTCTATCGCTGTTCTCATATTTACTTTCGCTATCACGATTAATATGCATTATTTCATCAGGATCTTCAATTGCTTGATCAGTTTCAACTTCCTTCAATAGAGATCACAGATGCCCATTTTTTTAATATTCTGCTCATTTACATTTATAATCCATAATAAGTCGTACAACACAGCAATCAAAACCACAAGTTGTTCATAGGGGAAAGTGTAGCATGTTCATGGAAAATATTTTTGAACAAAAGCGGTCGCACAGGGAACTCGATCAAAACAAGTACCTTGATTGTAAAAAAACATTTGCCACTCTATAAAAAGAGGCATATTTGTGACAAATTCATTTTAGTTCCCATTAAGACTGTCTAATAGGAGGATACTGTCAAGGTCACTATTAACGAATAAACAATTTTCCCAGAATTAATGATTTCGTGACCCTGGGGTGACTCTGCGCCTCATGCGACCGCTCCCATGTTAAAAATCTATTCAATTAAAAATATCGATGTCAGTTCTAAAAAATAATTGTGTAAAATGTTTTTCATTATGCATTATATGTTTCAGAATACTAACAAAAATACATCTTGGTCAAATAATCCTTCGAAGTGCTTAATATGCTAATCCATATATCATAAAACTCATTCAAATGAAAAAAAAAGCAACAGAAAAATATTATTTAACTTTCCTAAAAAAAAAGAGACGGAGAGAAACATACCAGTAAGTTTGAAGGTCAAATATATGATAATCAAAAGTAGTATTTTAGGGGTTAAAAGAAACGTAATAAAAAAATCTCTTATCGTGGGATTAGAGCAAAGCAAACAAAATGTCTTTTTTTATTTGGTTATAGGATCAAAGAAAGCTAATGAGCGTTTGAAGTGGAATCTTTTATTTTTGATGATCTCCAGATGATATATATAAATTATATCAGTGTAAATGTTTATTTCTTATTATGTCAGAAAGCATTTTATTTTACTTCATTCCAAAACATTATTTTTTTAAACCTTTTATTTTCAATATGCTTGCGCCCTCCTCGCAGGGTTTTCGTGCCCCCCCCCAGGGGAGCACGCCCCACAGTTTGAGAAACACTGGTGTACTTCAAAATTCCTAGCTTAGGCCATGTACAGAAATTTTAGCCACATATGGTCTAAATATTATTATTATATAAGCGTTTTCATAAAAAGAGAATGTTTTGAAAACATGTCATGTCTTCGTCATTTTTTGCTAAAAAAATTGCATTTAACGTATCCGACTACGTTCAGAGTACTTTTTTTTATATAAAATTGCATAATAAAACATTATAAATGCTTTTTAGCAATCAATATTAATAAATACCAATGTTTAATTAACAATATTTTAAAAAATATAATCTAAATTTTACAAAAATCTGAATCATAAGTGAAACGCTAGCAATATTTTTGTAAAACTTTAAAGCAATAAGAGAAAAAAGTAATAAACGTATATCAGTAAAAGTATTACTAAGAAATCCAGAAAATGTACTAAAATTTTAATGTTTTATTAAAATTAGAACTGATCGAGTAAATACTATACGAGATGTGACATTCTTCAAGAGACAATTATTTAAATAACAGAATATAACTAGAAAAATATGCATACAATAAGAAATATTTTAATAAGTTCTCTAGAAAATAATAATATATATATATATATATATATATATATATATATATATATATCAGGTTCAAAAAGTTTTACAGAAATGCATTCAAATATGTTGAATTATCAGACTCGCCATAGTATATTTTGAACCATTTAAATGTCCACTTCCGGTTATTTTAATTTTATAAAATTGATTGTAACTTGGCTTCAAGGTAACGAAGAAACAAAACAAAGTACGTTTTGAAGATAGCTCTATTGAATAAAATAAAAAAACAGAAATATGTTTTTTGACCGAATTTGGTCATTTTAACGCGTGTTCAGATACCTTAAATAATTTTTTTACTATAGTAAAATTTTTGAAACATTTTTACAAGTGCATTCTAATTCAATTGATAATAAATATTAAAAACACTCCTTTATATGTTTTTTCAAAATCCCCCTCCGAAGGGTTAAAGAAGAATGCTACTATGTAGCGCATTTTCCAGAAATCATTTTAATAAAATAACACAAAATTAAGTTGCCTGCATGTACACAAAATATGCTAAAACTCTTACAATAACTACATATAATCTTCTTTCGAAAGGTGACAGTATTACAATATGCATTACAGTTAAACAAATTTTATCACTTAATCAATCTAAAAAAAGAGCAAATTTTTTTTCGCTTTAATAATACCTCATTTTTTTTTCACCTTGTGCAGCATAATATTTTTATTTCTCCCCTTTTTTTCTTTTGACAGAAACCCTTTCCCCTTTTTTTACTCTAAACAACGTTATGTTACTTACGTTCAAATATCATTGAATAAACGGTTCTGTTTAGATCAAAGAAAGAAATATTCAATTTATTCATACTTACTTAAGATGGATATACTATTTTTTCTCTTTTAAATACTAATGCAATAAATCTAATAAGAGTTTAGGAAGAAACAGAAGACAACAGTGGGTTCTAATACTAATGTCTTATTTTCTTCCGATGTAGTGAACAGAAATACTTGCATGGTTCTTAAAGTCATGGTTATAAAATCACTAAAGGTTTTGAAATTTAAGTTTAAAGGAAGCAGAGTTACAATTGTAATCATTATTGTAATCATCAATAGTTCTGTAACGAGTTCTATATATATTCGTGATTTTTACTAATCTTCTAGGGAAAACATTCTTTTGAGAACGTTATATGACTATAAAACCGTTTTCTGTAAAGGAACGTTTATTATCCGGAGCGTCAAATATTCTGACCAATTTTTTTTTATCAACTACATGTACTGTATATGAATACGTTTTCAGACAGTGCGGAGACTCGTCAAAGAAAGAGCCTAAAAAAATGCATGAAAAATTTTTAAAGATTTAGCAGGCGAAAAGGACTTAAAACGACCCCGGGGGAGGAGATTATCGACTTTGTCCAATAGATCTCAGGATTTCAAGAAGCATAAAAAGATGTGTGAAACCGGTTAAAGGATGCAGAAGACTGTGGATTTCAAATGCTAAATGGTGATATTGTGATTCCGTGCAAGAAGAACGACCCTGTCGACGATGAAACGGATAAAGCGAGGACAACAACAACAACGGAAGTAGAAAGGGGTCCATCAAATACGACGCGTTTTCTTCCTTAAAGACAGCTATGGGTGGTATGAACAACAATTGAGTGCTGTTACCCCAACTACTGCTGCCCAAAAATTCAGGGGACCTCGCAGCGAAAAAAAGAAAGGTGCAAATAGTACAGCAAAAATAAGTGTTTTTTTTTCAATAGAGGTAAAAGCGTTTTTTTCCCCATTTTGCTTTTTTTTCAAGCACGTTTCCCGCATTTACTTTTTTTCAACATTCATATAGGTCCGATTTCATGTACGATGGGAGATTCGGGTTTGGTTTTGAAGAATCGTGTTCCCAATGGTGTTGGTCCAATTGATTGGATAAACGACGTTCTACTGTAGTTGAATTTGCGGGGATTCAAGAGAAAGGATGCGAAAAGTCATTCTAGGGCGCTTATTATTTCTGAAGATCTGCTATTCACGATAAGTATAGAATTTCTTTTTATAGATATTTAAGTTTGAAACTAACCTGATGGCTCCCATGGCCTAGGTTGAAGTTAAATACTAATAATAAAAGTATTTATTTTAAGAAAATGTCTTTTTCTTTGGTACACCCACACACTTCCGCGCTCGAGAGTTCACCGGCAATTAATAATAATAATTAAAAAACAATCACACGAATTTTTATTTTCAATAATGCGGCATGGAATGTCATCCCAACTTTTTTGACCACTATTCATACATTTTTTTCATCAGTTTATTTAAAGATGAGTTATACATCCTAAAAACTTTCTGGCAAAATAATTAAGCCTGTAATTCATTTTGATAAAGGTGTTTTTAAATCTTCGAATACCTTATAAGTACATATTGCATACTTAAACTTTTAAAGACTGATTCTATACTTCTATCACTAAATAAATTATTTTCTTCAGATTACACCATAGCACAAAAAAAAAAAGCATTTAATTTTGTATTTTTTATTCCAGCTATAAAGGACTTTTTTTTAATGAATATATTTTTGTAGCTCTCTTCAATTTTTCTTATGGATTTATTTTTTGTACTATTTTTTAAAATTTTTCAATAAAGACAGTTAAACAACTTACATTTAATTGACTTCTCAATGTTATAAGGACATCCACTACACAAACATATTCCCTGCAGTTATTTACAAACGCGATTACAATACATATAGTTTACAGCTTCAGCACACAATTAAAATAATCAAAAATCATTTATTGATTTAGAAATTGAATATCAGCTACCTCTTACCAGAAAACCACCTCATAAGTAAGATTTGATACTAAAAAGGGAACTTTTATGTATAAATGCAAATCATGTCCAATGTTGTTCAATAAGCCAAAACTCTTTTCTTTAAAATATCTTTGTTTATAAATAACTATTTTTTTTCTCTCTGTCTGTTAATTTTTTCTCTCTTCTTTCTATGAAATCCCAATCAGAAGAATGTAAAACACAAAGATATTAGCTATAGTGTTTTCGTATGTTTACATTGTATAAACAAAAGCAACAGCTAAATATAAATCTCTTTAAATATGCAACAAATTGTTAATTAGAAAACATTGGAATTGATTAAACACACCATGAACTGAGAATATTGTATATAGAAGAAAATCAGATACGAAAAGCATTTTCATCACTGTATTTTTATTTTCTTAAAGTATTACAACTAAAAACAAATAGAAGATAAAATTAATGGCGTTCAGAAAAAAAAATTAATATAATATTTAAATTTCCAGAAATAAGCCAATTGCAAACTCTTTGTATCATTTGGAAAATTATAAGAACTTAGTATCAAATGTTTTTGCGTGTACAAAATAATTGTTGTTTAAATTAAAATCAGATCAGTCTATCAAATTATCATGTTATTATTAAAAATTATCCATAAAAAAAGTGTGTGTACTTATATATGACCACACGATAGAAGTGATAACTTCAACTTTTGTAATGTTATTTCAGAGATTAGTTAGGTGAAGAAAATACAAGGGGATATTAATATTGTCCTATAAAATTATTTATTCATATGTTTGTACTCATAAAGTAATATTTTTGTACGAAATATACAATCATATTTGGGAATTAATTGTGTTCTACGAAGGAAACAATAGGTTATAATTCCTTTAGATTCAAAATTTTATTTAAATATCTATAAAACAAACTCCGTCAAGTGTTGTTCCGTACTTCCTCTTGCTTTATTTGGATCATTTGACATAATTAAATTGAATTTTGATTTTAAAAAATCAACTAAAGGTTTTGGTTTGTCTTTTGAAAAATCTGCTTTAAAATTCCCACTTAAAATCATAATAATTTGTTCAGAATACCCGATCCAGCTTTGTGAATTTTGGTTGTAATTTAATAATACTCAATTCTATCCATGAATTAATTTGAGGGATAGTAAGACAAGCAGTTAATTGGGAAGAGAGGAATCTAGGTCAAAACCTTTAAAAAGGGATTTAATCAGAAGATTTATATCACATAATCTCTGGCTTATACTAGCTCTTTTCTCATTGTATGGCAGTTTTGTACAAATATATCCGGTGCTGCTGCAAGGAAAGTCTTCTTAATTATATTTTGTTTTCTTGTATTTAAATTATTTAATGTAACACTCTCTTAATACATGTATACTTAATTTTGTTATTTTAAATTTTTAATTGTTTTAATTATTTATTTAGACTCGAAGTATATTTAAGTTATGTGATTAATAGAACTATTTTTTCATTGCCATTCCGATTCGCTTACAAAAATAGATTTTTATTCATAAGATTACTGCAATAATGCTAATGATAATTATATTATTTACTTAGTTCTATAAAAATTTGTCCATTTTCTACATTTTATGTTTAATTCTAGTGTAGGATTTCTCTTTTTCTCTAAGCCTATTTTTAAAAAATATTACGTTTCACTTTCATACTTCAACTTAGGATTAGAAGGAATTCCGCGTTATTTTAGCAGAAAGAGGTGGGGGCGAGGGGGGAGCCTCACTTAGATCGAAGCTAGGAACTTTACTTTTACGGCGTATTGGTGGGGGTACAAACTACCGCGTTTTAGAGTGGAGGGGGAAAATGTCCCTCCTTTCCTTTTTAGGGGTGTGTATGTTCGACTGAAGGCGAAAAAAGCGGAATGAGCATTACATTCCCGAGCGTGACGTTTAGTCAATTCACTCTCCGACAAAACGCGCCAATAGAAGTTATCACTTCAAAAATTAGAAGTATACACATAAAATGCCCAAAGGAATACTTCACTTTCCTATTATTTATTTATTTATTTTTTAAAAATAGAACATTATATAATATATTCCAGAAATCAGCTTATTTTCTATTCTATTGGCATTATTCAAATGTTAGTGACGATAAGAATGTGTTTTTTCATTCCTTGTTGAAAATTAGACGTGTGTAATTAAAAACAAATCAGAAATAAAATAATAAACGAAAGTTTTTACGTATTGTTATGTGGATACAGTCAAATTATATATATATATATATATATATATATAATCTAAAATCCTTTACATTCGAATTCCTAATTTACTTCGAACTATCGCATCGCGTGTTACCAATCATCACATTAAATTTTTATTCCCCTTTCAAAGTATCAAATTTCTTTCTTTCGAATGTTGTTCCACATTCATGGCGTTAAATTTCTTTCTTCCGTGCGTGAAATGTTCTAGAATGTGCTAGAAAATTACAATTATCGTCTTTTCTTAAATATACTGCATTCGGATAATTATTCTGTCAAGTGATGATTGTTTTTGTGATAATTGATGAGCATATTTAGAAATATAGTTGCTAGAAACACTATTTTGTGTTATTTAAATTTTTTATAAGTGTTATCATCTTATTAAATATTTTATCTAATAACTAGTTATAGTTTCAGGCAGCTTGATAATAGATGATGCATAATACCTTGGACTGTCAAATTTTGTAAGTGAATTACTAAAAAATTGTAGGTTCGAACTGGAAAATGTTTCTTTTTTTTGCATTCCTAATTTCAGTAATTTTTATTTCAAACATGAATTTTTCTGAATATTCGATTTAATCATTAAAATAGTATTGGTCACTCAAAATATTCTATTCATTTTTATTCCAGATACTTTTATATAAAATGAATAACAATTTACAGTAACCATTTTTACTTTGGATTATAAAAGTTTTTTTGTAATTGTTATCATTCTTAATTAATCTTTTATTTGATAACTAAGCAGTTCTTACTCTAAAAAAGCATTTGTTGTGAACGAACGCAGAAGATCAATTTTTAACAGAAATATTTTTTCGATTCACTTTAATTTTTTCGTTTGAAATTTATCATAAGAATCATTTGCAGTCGTCTTTTTTTTTTAACTAGAAAATAAAATAAAACATTGTTTATTTATTTGTTGTTGTTTTTTCATTTTTAAAACAAATTTACCTTTTTATGTTATTTTAACTATTTAAAAACACTTTTTATTTAACAAAACTTTTACTATTTTATATTTTTAATTATAGAATTATTAAAGGATTGTGTCCTCTAAAATTATTAGATAATTGAAGAACTATGTAAATGCACTTTAAGAGAAAAATGATTGATATCAACTAATTGTAACCTGCTATACAAATCGCAGATATATTATTTCAAAGAAAAAAAGATTCATAATGTATTACGTCGTAAAGGGAAAGAATGTTTTGCTGAATTTTTGAACAAGGAAAACAAGAATGATTTCTTATCTTCTGGAACAGCTCAAAATCAAAACATCATTAAGAAAGTTTGTCGCAAGTTCAAATAATAAACCCTTTTGCCCGAAAAGAATGCATTGGTTTGAGATTATGAATAAGAATTGAAGGTGTGTACAAATAACTCCTTATTTGATAAGACTTAAAAAAATTCTTCAGACCGAAATATTTTTGAAGAACAATTCAGAAGAAAAATCTAGCTGCAGAAGACTGTTTGAAAATCCTGTTGAAGTTCGATGGAAAAGTACATCCTAGAAAGTCATCAACATGACTTTATATAAGACATAGCAACCAAAAACAAAGCATTTTCAACTCCAATATAGAAGAAAATAATCGTTACAAATGGCTACATCACTATAAGGTAAGGGAAACTTTTCTGCAAGATTCACGAGCAGCTTTATAGTGCGACGTAAATTTAACTCACACTCAGTCTTCAAGATTCATGACTTCAACTGGAATTTGTTGTCTAGCTTTCAGTTAAAACTGAAAAACATGTTGAAGTTAACCCTCAGTATTATCAATAAAAAAAAATTAGAGCCAATATTTCATGTAGAAAATTTCAGTATTCACTGTCAAGTTAAAGCTGCAGTTGGACATATCTTCAATCACACTTCGAAATAAACTGCTACATGTATCACAAGGAGAGAATCAGAAATTGGAATAAGGTACATTTCATTTACAAAAATAACTCTTGAGCGTCCTGGTGCCTCTCTAACGGATTTTTGTACAAATTAAGGTGTGCTTGAGGAAACCGACTTTTGAATATAACAGTATTTAGAAAATTCCTCTTCAAGAATGGTATAAAATTGATTTAATCATTAAAAGAAAAAAATATCTACTATTTTGGAAATTTCAAGCTAGAGTTTTCAAAAGCATTATTACTATTCAATAGAAGCAAAAAGCCTTAAAATATATTACGCAATAAAAATGCATTAAAACTGATAACGTAATCGTTTGCGTTAAGTGCAAATGGTCTTATGTAATTTAGAAACACGAGGAATAAAAAAAAAAAGAAAAAAAGGTTTCATTTTTATTATGAACATTTAAAATTCTTTAAATGTAAACAGATTTTAATTAGCCGTTTTTGTGTGTTTGATACCGTTATTCAATCTGTAATTATTTTGAATCTGTTAATTTTTAATTCTTGTCAAATTAAAACTAATTATTTTATATTAAATCGAACGTATTTTTCTTGCTGTTACGGTTAAGTTAAATTTTCGGACATAAATGTATTTAAAAGCATAAAGCACCATTCATCTTAATTTTTAAAGATACTTATTCCTGTAAAGAACAACTCAATAACTTATTTATCTTTCGCATCATGCTATTCTTAAGAAAATTGCTTTAAAAAAAAATTCGCTTTTAACATCCAACAGATTAAAATTAGAACTAGGCAAAAAAATTAAACCATCAATTGATAACTGATTTATATTTTTATACTTTAAGTATAAACTATTCAGCATGGATTAAACTATTGAAACTATTGAATTTCTAAGTATTTAAAAACCCAACATTTATCTCAATTTGGTCGGAAAATTTTTACATCGTCATTGATGTGAAAGGCTTTGCACTTCTTTCAAGTTTTTAAAATTGTTTCTCAATTCTTGTTCTAAATTTTAGTACGGCAATGGATTTAAGAAAAAAATACCATATATTAGGCATTTCTTTCAAAATCAAATTGCTTTTTTTAATTTAATTTATTATTAGTTTCCTCATATTTTCAACCAAATAAACAATATTGAATTTTACAAAATTGAAAATTTTAGAGAAAACATAATTCACTGAAAATTAAAACTCTCTGACATTCTAAAAGTTACAGAAAATAATATGTTTAATATTTTAAGGCATTTCCTCTTCTTTAATATTTTATCTACCACATACTTATTATTACCAATATGTCCAATTTGTATCTTAAAAAGTTTAAGTGTTTTTTTTTTTTTTTTAATAAACTGAATATATTAAACAAACTTAAAATGGCACGATTATAACTGAAATTAAAAAAATATATATAATAAAAATCTTTCGTTTTTTTTTCATTTTATATTAATATAAGAAAAAAATTTGAATTGTATTATGATAAAAAATTATTTTTTTTGCTTAATTTTAATTTTTGTACGGCTATATCTTCTTTAATCTTTCCTATTTTTTTACACTGGCAGTGGCGTAACGGGGGGGAACAGAAATGCTTGCAGTCAAAAGATGAACAGTAAATATTTAAAAAGAAAACGTTGTGAGGCTATAGCAGCATTTAAAAAATGAATAATTTTTTTTCATCCATTTTCTTAGCGATTTATTTAAAACTATTTTAGTGTAACATACACGTTTTTAAGTTAATTTACAGAAAAATTTATGAAGAGTCTTTTGAATAACATTTAATACTCTTGATAGTAAAGAAACAAAGAAACAAAGAATAACAAAGGAATATATGATATCAAAAACAGATAGAAAATTTGATACGAACTTTGTGATACCCCGTAGACTGGGGTATCATCTCTTCATCCACTACGCGACCATAGTTTGAGGGAATAAAAGATTGACCACCAAACTCTTCCAGAATAAAAAATTAGTTTATTATGATCTTAATTTATATTTAAAACCCAAAAAACACTATTAGGGGATGATCAGGGGGATGAGACTTTTCAATTTACAAAAGCCCTAAACTACCGAATCATATTTTAATATTTCCCAACTTACTAGAATCCACTCTAGTCTTAAAGCGTAATCTAAATTATCGTACCGCTATGCCACGACGAACAACTACAGTCCTTATATCGTCAATCTAATTCTTGATCGGCAAATGGATAATCTTCCGGCTTCGAACTTCACGTAAAACTCTCCTAGCACTTCACTGGCACTATTAGACCTCCTTCTTAGAACTCAGTCTTAGAACTCTGGGAACTCCCCGCGAAAACAAAAATTCCGATATATACACTTCCTAACCTACGTAATAGTGTTCTCTTCTTGGGTTGGTTGGAAAGAATTGCCATTCTGGCACTAAAATTTTCCCAACATATTTATTAATAGAAGTCACGATAAAGCCCGTCACAACTTCATAAGCACAATTAGAACACGGAAGCAAGACAGAATGGCGAACGTTTTAAATTTATCATACAGATACAAATGAAGTACTTAAAGATTTTAGGCTTAATATACTATTTTTCAACAATTATAGGGGGGAGAAAAACCGAATAAATTTATATATAGTTTTTAAAACGTATATAAATGTATTCGGCTTACGTAAATAATCATATAAGTAAATGAATTTCATTCAAAATTTGAAGAATACGAACAAAAAAACAGCACAGAATGAAACGTGTAGTAATCAAAAGATTCCACTAACTGTACTTTTTATTCCTGGAACTCGTTTACAAATGAATCGCAACAAATTTGATTGCAAACTGTCTCCACATAGTTTGCTTCTGTTGAATCCACAGTGACTGAAAATCATTTCTGAGGGGGGAATTGTTCAAACAATTCACAGGAATTGTTTGAAGTGGCTTCCGCGTAGGTCAAAGCACAGCCCACAACGCCGGATTGTCAGACCCGTTCAAACATATCTGGTGTGTTGAACATGTCAGCTGAAGCGACGAGGATCCAGGCAATGAGATCCTCTACTGTAGCCACCGACGTCTCATGCACAAGCGAATTCAATTTGCCCAGAAGAAATAATCTAAGTCAGCGATACTCAACCTGCGGCCCACTAAGCCTTTTTAAGTGGCCGGTCATGGCCCATTGCTGTGAGAAATTTACTCATTTAAGAACATTGTATTAAAATTTGGTGGAAATTCTTTGTTAAGAAATCAGAATATATCAATTTTGCTTTTTGCTCTCGGTGTCGTATTTGGAACGGTTACGGTTAGTAATAGCGGACGACAGTGGAGTAGCGAAAATTTTATGGGTGGAACTAATTTTTAACTATCTTTCATATATCACAAGCGAAAAATATTCGAAGAAAATAGATCGTTTCAAGACGTTTGGGATGTTGACTATTTTGTAGTGAAAAACAAACATGGATCAGTAGTTGTTTGATTTGTCACGAAAGTGCTTTATTTAAAAAATACCAATAAACAGGGACCCTTAACTGACACTTTTCCTCGAAGATCTCTTTCAAGAGGTGATGAATAGGCTTTCTTGAATAATCTTTGAAACAACAACAAAGTGTTTTGTCAGTGGTAATGTTGAGACATAGCCATCCTGCAAAGTTTGTCTAGGGGGACCCGCGTAAGCTAGGGGTGGGATTATCAAAAGATGGACATTTTGTGATTTTTAACACAACTTTTATTAAGAATAACTTTATCAATTCTAAATAACAACTTTTTTTTAAGTGAGAATAAGCCAAATTAAATGAATATTCAAGTCAAGACCACAACTAGATCACTTATTTTAAATTATATTTAATTATCTGCCTAATCTAACTTCCTATACAAAAAAATTACCTTTTATAGAGTCACCTTCCTTCCTTGGTTGAAGACACTTTTATGCTATTTGTAGGTGAAATACTCAGGCCTTATTAATCCTTCTTATAATTAATATTTTTGACGATGAGCGTATCCTTCTTCCTGGGTTGTAGGTCGTCAACACTTATTCCCAACGATTCTTTATTCTATTGCCGCCTATCTCACCAAACCCCCTATCCTTTTAAGTATATCCTACATATTCGTCCTGTTTCTCTTCTTGGTATTGGGTTGGGAAAAGTTTTGCCTTTCGTGCCGTCAAAAAACTTAGGGTTATTTAGGGAAAAAGAACGCAGGATCCAAAATGTCACAGCGGTAGCAAAAACTATCAATAATGTTTATTGGTAAACATATTTGAAACCATACTGATGCAGAAATTGTGAAAGGTGTTTCAAACTTCTATTTTAGTGTTAGTGACAAAAATAAGAAAATATTAATTAAAAAAACAAAACAGGAGTTATAATATTTTGATCAATTTTCCACATTTTAAACGTTTAATGTTAGCTAAGTTTTAAAGCATCCCCCGTTTATCTCATGTTTCGGCCGCGTGAAATGACTAACACATGTATGCGGCCCACGTGAAGTAGCTGACATAAGTATGCGGCTCAGCAGAAAAAAAGGTTGAGTATCCCTAATCTATGTGATGAATGTCCGAAAAGCATGGAAGCAAAGCAACAGGTCTTAAAGTCCACCTCCCAGGATATGTAGCATGGAGATGATTAGGCACTGCAATCGAAAACTGTGCTAGGGCACCATCGTACATGAACCACACGTTCTGATACTCTCTGCAGCAACTCAGGGAGAAGGGGAAAATTTGCATATGTGCAAGTTTTTTCAACCCTACCCTGGAACTCCAAATCTGCGCATTCGTTTGACAAATCCCCTCGCTTGGCTCATCGTTCCCCCAAACGGCTACGGGCTGCGGTAGCCCAGTGGTCAAGGTATCGGATCATTGCAGACATGTCATGAGTTTGAGCCCAGTACCACTAAAGACCCGCAGTGTAGGGAAGCGATGCATGTTAAATCTGTCGAGAGCTCAGACGTCCTCCCATTGGTGTGGTGTGGTAGCTAGGAGAGGGGGGTTCTAGCTCAGGTGTCGTCCACGTCACTTGGCCATGGTTCATAATTACGTGGTCCGTCGTCAAAATCCCTCGTGTTGCTGAACAGTGCGATGTTAAAATTCACTCACTCATTCATTCGCATTTGTTCACCTTATTCTTTCAAAACGTTACACCGTTACAGGTTACATCGTTCCATCAATGAGTTCCTTGCAGAATCTTTGCAGCCAGCACCTTTCAGCAGTCGTATTTTTTGTATAGGAGGTGGCCCTTTGCTCGGGGTTACAACCCTCATTTATGCTCTCCGATTATACAATTGATTTCGAAGTCATTCAGTTGACTATATGATCGACATTGTCGTAAAAACGTTATTGGATGTGTATGAAACATGTTACGCCACCAGATTCAGCTACTGCTAAATGTAGAAGAACTGAAACAAATATTGATGATTGCCTGACAAAGTAAGATTAGGAATTTCCATCCTTCTTCACATTGAAGTATTCAAGTATATATTTTTGACAGTGAAGCCTTACCAAGTATTGATTTTTGACCAAGTATCTGAGCATGAGCTTTACTTATTTTTTTTTTTATCAATAAAAAATCATTTTCTTCAGGGTATTTTATTTTTGTTGTAAAAGAATGTACATCATCCTAAAAATAAAAAAATAAATCTTAAAAAACTAGACACTTAAAAAATATTTAAACAGTTTTTTAACCGAATTCATTGATTTAAAGACAGGAAGTGACTCCTTTGTAAAATTAATGACAAAGGAAAATTATATTATAAATAAATTCCATACGTTTGTAATTATTAAAATAAAATATCTTAAGTGATCCAACCAGTTTCTCAAATTTAATCAACCATTATTCAATTAAACATGGAAGCATTAATTGTGTCAAAGATTCCACTAATTGTGCTTTTATTCCTGGAACTCGTTTTTAAAATGAATCGCAACGATTTGATTGCAAACTGTCTCTATAGTTTGCTTCTGTTGAATCCACAGTGACTGAAAATCATTTCTGTGAGGGAATTGTTCAAACAATTCACAGGAATTGTTGAAGTGGCTTCCGCGTAGGTCAAAGCACAGCCCACAAAGCCGGATTGTCAGACCCGTTCAAACATATCTGGTGTGTTGAACATGTCGCTGAAGCGACGGGGATCCAGGCAATGAGATCTCTACTGTAGCCACCGACGTCTCATGCAAGCGAATTCAATTTGCCCAGAAGAAATAATCTAAGTCCAGCGATACTCAACCTGCGGCCCACACCAAGCCTTTTAAGTGGCCGGTCATGGCCACATTGCTTTGAGAAGTTACTCATTTAAGAACTTGTGTATTAAAAGTTTGGTGGAATTCTTTGTTAAAGAAATCAGATATATCGAATTTTGGCTTTTTTATCTCGGTGTCGTTGGGTAGAAATTGATATTCTTTTTTCTATTGGAACAGTTGCGGTTAGTAATAGCGGACAACAATTAGATAGCAAAAATTTGTAGGTGGAACTTTAATTTTTGGCAACTATCTTTTCTAAAATATCTCACCAAGCGAAAATATTCGAAGAAAATAGATCGTTTCAAGACGATTGGGAGGTTGACTATTTTGTAGTGAAAAACAAACATGGATCAGTAGTTGTTTGATATGTCACGAAAGTGCTCTTTAAAAAATATACAATAAACAGGGACCACGCTAACTGACACTTTTCTCGAAGATCTCTTTCAAAGAGGTGATGAATAGGCTTTTCAACGAATAATGCTGAAACAGCAACAAAGTGTTTTGTCAGTGGTAATGTCACAGCGGTAGCAAAGACATCCAATAAATGTTGTATTATTCGTAATCATATGAAACCATACCGATGCAGAAATTGTGAAGAAGTGTTTCTTAAATGCTTCTATTTTAGTGTTAGTGACAAAAAAAAGAAAATATTAATTAAAAAAAGCAAACAGGAGTTTATAATATTTTTGATCAATTTTCCCACATTTTAAACTTGTTTAATGTTGGCTAAGTTTAAACATCCCCCGTTTATCTTCATGTTTCGGCCGGCGTGAAATGACTAACTTTATGTATGCGGCCCACGTGAAATAGCTTTGACATAAATGTCCGGCTCGAAAAAAAGGTTGAGTATCCTAATCTATGTGATGAAGGTCCGAGAAGCATGGAAGCCAAGCAACAGGTCGTAAAGTCCACCTCCCAGGATATGTAGCATGGAGATGGTTAGGCACTGGAATCGAAAACTGTGTTAAGGCACCATCGTACATGAACCACACGTTCTGATACTCTTTGCAGCAACTCAGGGAGAAGGGGAAAATTTGCATATGTGCAAGTTTTTTCAACCCTACCCTGGAACTCAAATCTGCGCATTCGTTTGACAAATCCTCTAACTTGGCTCATCGTTTTCCCCGGCGAACGGCTACGGGCCTGCGTGTAGTGGTCAGGTATCGGATCATTGCCAGACATGTCGCAGGTTTGAAAGTACCACTAAGACCCACAGTGTGGGAGGCTTGATGCATGTTAAATCTGTCGAAACCAGACGTCACTCCCACATTGGTGTGGTGTGGTGGCCTGGGAGGAGAGGGGGTTCTAGCTCAGGTGTCGTCACGTCTACTTACAATACTTAGTTCCTGCATGAGCCCCGTGGTCCGTCGTCCAAAATCCCTCGTGTGTTGCTGAACAGTGCGATGTTAAAATTCACTCACTCATTCATTCGCATTTGTTCTGCTTATTCTTTCAGATCGTTACACCGTTACTGGGTTTCCATGTTCCAATCTATGGGTTCCTTTTTGGGAAGTCTTTTGCACAGCCAACACCTTTCAGCAGTCGTATTTTTTGTATAGGAGGGTGGCCCAGCACAAAGTTTAACCTCATTTATGCTCTCCGATTGCCTATTGATTTCGAAGTCATTCAATTTGACTGCTCACTTGATCACGACATTGTCGTAAAAACGTTATTGGATGTTATTGTAGAACATGTTACGCCACCAGATTCAGGTGCTGCTTTAAATGTGAAACTGGAAACAAATATTGATTGCCTGACAAAGTAAAGATTAGAATTTCCATCCTTCTTCACATTCAGAGTATTCAAAGTATATATTTTTGACCTTGGTGAAGCCTTGCAAGGAGTATTGATTTTTTGACCAAGTATCTGAGCATGAACTTTTGCGCTATTTTTTATCTAATAAAAAATCATTTTCTTCAGGGTATTTTATTTTGTTGTAAAGAATGTACATCATCCTAAAAATAAAAATAATCTTAAAAACTAGACAAAAAATGGCCCAAACTGGTTTTAACGAATTCGTGGTTAAAGACAGGCTGACTCACTTTGTAAAATTAATGACAAAGGAAAATTATATTATAAAAATAAATTCAACACACGTTTGTAATTATTAAAATAAAATATCTTAAATGATCCAACAGTTTCTCCAAATTTAATCAACTCATTCAGACTAAACGGATTTAAGATTATTTATTTACATATCTCAATGTGAAGACCAAATTTTGTTTGTTTTAACAGTACAAAAGATTTTATATGATAATAGTAGCTATTACAACACGGCAGAAAAAGGAAAACAAGGAAGCTGGGAAACAATTGACCTTAGGCCTCAAAGAGCAAATTAATATTATAATAATCATGATTGTTAATATAAATTATCTAATTTATTTAATTTCACATTAATTTAAAGGAGGCAATTTATTATTTTAAATGCATCATATGTTGTTATTATTGATAATTTTATGTAATAAAAGTAATAGCATACGCTTGAAAGATTAATACTGTGATTTAGTACTTTTACTCATTTACTTAACTCACATGAGAGGAATTCCAAGAGTATGTTGCATAATAATTAATATTTTTTAAAAAGCTCTTGATTTCTCTAAACACTGATATTTTTAATTTACACAAATGTTTGTAAACTCATTTTAATTTATTCACTCAAGCTATACCTCATATTAAAAAATCACATAGAATCTAACAACAGAATTCATCTTTAACCAGTTAAAACTGCCAGAGATTTTACTAATTTTGTTTTCTATCGTTAAATCATCATGCTAATCCTCAGTTTTTGCTTAAATTTCTCTAGAATTATACAAAAGACTAATTGACAAAAAGACTTCATGTTTTTAGAATTTGGTTTTGAATTACGAGAAAATTTTTTGAGAATATAACGACGTAATGTCGGTTCGAATGACTTTTTTAAAATGATGGGAGAAAATTTTGTTGATGCAACGCATTTGATATATTAATTAGCAAGTTTGGAGAAAATTAAATTTAGACATTTAAATTTGAATTTTAAAACAATAATTTCAAATTTTTCCTTTTAATAAATTTCCGAAATAATTTATATATAAAAGGAGCAAAAGCGCAACTGACTCATCCTGAATCTCCCAAACTATTGGAGCTTGCCACTTGAGGAATTTGACTAGCATGTTTCTTTTGTTAGTAGAGATCCATACAAGAATGGGCTTTATAGAAACCGACTCCCAAAGGGGTTTACTCAGGGGGAGGAGATTAAATAAATAATGATTTCCCTTTTTCTTAACTGTTAGAGCTGCAGACATGAAATTACAAACTTGCGTCTTTTGTTTAATATAGATCCTTTAAGAATGGGTTTTGCGGAAACCAACCCCCAAAGATTTTTGCGAAGGGGTTGGAGAACTGCCGCAAGGTTCCAGATTTTTATTATTAGACTAGTAGACTTGAAATTTTGCAAGCAAATCTCTCAGTTGAATAGAGATCTACGAAGAGCTTGTTTAATGGGAATCCACATTCATGGATAGTTGCGGGGTCGTATAGTCAAAAAATTCCCTTTCTTTTTGACCATTTGGCGCACAGACTTGGAAATCTACAATTTTGTTCAGTAGACATCCGCCATATGGGGTCTGAGAAAATAATATCTGGGTTGGGTGGTACAGAGGCGTAAATGCTAAATATAATTATATTTTAAAAACTCAAGTCTAGTCCTAATTAAATCAAGTGATGAGGGTCATAAGAAAACTTTTCAATACAATCGAAAGATAAATGCTAAGACTTAGATAACAATAACCTAAAAAGAATACATAATCTTACAATGTAATAAAATACTCAGAGCGACGAGAGTAGGGAATGTATTCTATACAAATTATATTCAGCAAGATTGGGTGCTTTACAGGGCGTAAATACTAAATATAATTATATTTTAGATACTTTCAAAGTCTAATAGTCTGGTAAATAAAGTGAAGGTGAGGGTCACAAAAACTTTTCAATACAATCAGAAAAGATAAGTACTTTAAAGACTAGATAACAATAGCTTCAAAGAGATACATAATCTTACAATGTAATAAAACACTCAGCGACGAGAGTAGGGAATGTATGCTATACAAATAATATTCAACATGGTGGGTGCTTAAGAGGCGTAAATGGTAAATATAGTTATATTTCAGAAACTCAAGTCTAATTCTAATTAAAATCAGAGTGGTGAGGGTCATAAGAAAACTTTTCAGCTAATCCCGAGAAGATAAATGCTGAACTTGGAATAACAATAACCTAAAAAAAGGAATATAATCTTGCAATGTAATAAAACACTCAGGCGACGAGGTAGGGGAATGTATTCTATACAAATTATATTCCGGCAGGTTAAGATTGCTGCAGGGCGTAAATACTAAAATATAATTATATTTTAGATACTCCAAAGTCTAGTCCTAATTAAATCAAGTGGTGAGGGTTATAAGGAAACTTTTCAATACAATCGAAAGATAAATGCTAAGGCTTAGATAACAATAACCTAAAAAGAATACATAATCTTACAATGTAATAAAACACTCAGCTTAACGAGTAGGGAATGTATTCTATACAAAATTATATTCAGCAAGGTGGTGCTACCGGGCGTAAATGCTAAATATAATAATTATATTTTGATACTCAAGTTAAGTATTTTTTTGTCATGATCCCGAAGATCTGAAGTGAATGCAAGAGAGCAGGATGATGGGGAATTTCTAGTAGTGGAGCACACATGTCCTTACTCCTACCGGAGTCATAGGCATTAAGATCAAAATTTAATTTTGTTAAATTTTTAGATGAGTTCCACTATTACTATCCCAGAAGGGGGTTTGAAGTTCGCATGTGAAACCGAGGTTCACGGTTTCAAGACGTTTGGATTCTGACTGATGGCCATGCTTCAGTACAACATCTATCAATTGGACATCTACAGAGAGCCAAACTAGCCATGATATGTATAATCTTCTGCGATCCGATTTCTTCTAATCATCGTGTGCCATTTTCAGTCGGTTCCATCCCACGTGGGGATTGATGGTAATGAGAAAACTTGTTTTAACCACAGCAAACTGTGGCTGAGGAGGGTATTCTGGATACTCTTACATTCGGGAATTATCACTCCCTTAAGAAGATCAGGATCAGATCATCAGGCAGAACTCACTCCAAATCATCTTTGATACTTTGGAAGAAATCAGGAGGTACATTCAGGCTTATACCTAGAAATACCAGACTGCCTTCTCGCTTTGTGATTGTGGCCATATAAGCTCACTTTTGTCAGGTTCAGAAGGTACTCCAGGGTGCCCACTTGTGTTATTCAAGGCTCGTCTCTCCTGCCCACATCTTGGTTTGTTTCGATTTAAAACGGACGAGGTCGCTTCTGTGGGGCTCTGTTTTAAATTTCATAATTTTCATTTTGGATACCGGAATTGTCTAGCATTGCTAGACAATCCTGAGATAAAGCTAACAACAATATAAAGTACAGTGCACCGCAAGTACCTTTGAATGCAATTGATATCATTATTTACATAAATTTGACCAACCAAAATATACTTTTGTTAAATTTTCATTTTGTAAAATACCTATTATTATATATATGCTTATCAATATTATTTCACCATTTTTATTTACCATTTTCTTTAGGACATCAAGTTAAATTTTGTAATTTTTTCTACTATGCATTGAAATTGAGTTACATTTTCACTTGGGAGTTAATGGCCAGGGGAATTTTGGTACATAAAAGAGGTGGGTCTATGGTAGTTTGTGAACCACTGATCTCGATTAAAAGTAGCAGAGATTATATAATGTTTGTGTCTGTACATTTATATCAGTGCTTCTCAAACTGTGGGGCTTTTTGCCACTCTAGGGGGCAGAAAAGCATGCCGCGGAGGGAGGAGGAGGCAGGAAGCATGTCGAAGAGTCAGAAAGTGGAAATATTTAAAAAAATGACAAATTACTAGAAGGAAATAAAAACAAAATACATTCTGACACATAATAAAAAGTAAAAATTATATAAGAATAGTATTTACGCTGATATAATATACTTACAAATGCATTAGTACTTTTGCTGAAAGTATTATTTTTGATAATTAATTTATCAAAACTAGAAGTTAGAACATGATCAATAATTACTAGCGACTCCCATGAGCTTGTCATATCTAAGTATATACCAAATTTATGCTTGTCTTACGATAATTTGAACGGTTTAAAAGTATAATCGTTTATAGCTTTACGTCAAATTCAGTATTATTGAATGTAATACATTGTTATTGTATGGAGGGCGCATTGAAAATTATGATTGAAAGTGGGTCGCAATATTAAAAGTTTGAGAAGCACTGATTTATATGCTTAGAACCAAAATGAAAGCGTTTTGCAATTATATCTTGAAAGAGGTTCATTGCTTAAAATTACTAATACACAAACTGCTATTTAATGAGCTTTCAAATTAAAATGTAACAAATACTTATTCAATTACGTCATTTTTTAAGAAAATGTTATATTTCTAAAAAAAAATCTACACTTTCCAATAAATACTTTTATTAAAATTAAAGAGAATCTTTTTCTGTATTGAAGAAACATTTCTTTTAAGCAAATCTTCGTTTTGAGAGTAATGTTCGTTTTATCAGAATTATGTGGGAGAAAAATAAAAATAAAATAAGTATTTTAAGAGGATGACATCATAATTATTTACATAATGTCAGGAAAAAATAATACTAATTGCTGTTATATATGCAAGAAGAAAGAAACTAAAACTAGAGAGTGTTTTTAAAATGAAAAAATAAGATTATATTTTCTGAATGCGTGCTGTTGGGTTTTGAAAATGTAATTTTATTATTCATTTTTATATATTACTCTTTCCTTTTTATATGTAATAACTTATTGTGACAAATAATGTGCGTTATTAGGTTTTCTTCTTTGTCATAGCTTTAAGGCATTTTAAGAAACATAATTAAGAATTACTGTTATTAAGTTTCTTAAGGGTAATGTGTTTTCAAATGTTTATTAAGCAACAATAAAGGCTATAATATAAGAAATAAATGATATCAGAATAATAGGAATTGAACAAAAGATGAAAATATTGGCTAATCAAAATCAGTTCTTAATTTAATCGTAATTCAGTTTTTAAGTTAAATATTTGCTGCATTTTGGGAAGAATACTATGTTCGGGAATAAATTTTATTATTATAATTGGCGGATACGCCGATCTTATTTAGATTGAGTTGCGAACGAGATAAGCCCCTCTTGAAGGCCCCCTATGCTTTTAGGCAGGTGTCGGCAAACTTTTAGCCGTGCCGTGCCAAACCAATCTACTAATATATAGGATTCAGCGTGCCACACAGTAGGACATTTTGAAACAATTTGATTCGAATATTATCAGAGTCCAAAATGAGGTGAATAATATAGATCTGCAGTTTTTGTGGAGAAATGAATTTAGCACCATTTTAAAGGTATTTCTTAATATAAAAGATAAACAGCATAAAATATGGTTATCTCTTCAATAAAAATAAAAATAAATTAAAACTGTATATACATACATTATGTATTTTTAAACATACTATTAAAATAAGTAGACAACATGAAATATAAGCATTTCGCTTTTCATTATAGTTAGAATTAAGAATTTTCTGTATGCGAACCTAATGCTTTGCCGCTCTACTTTCTGCCAATGCAAAATCAATGGTATAATTTTTTTTGAATTCCAATTTTGATGCGATTCTGAGCACATTCGTTGTTAAACAATTTCCTTGCAGATTCAGAAACATTTTCCTAAAAAGGAAGAATGTTTGGTATTTAGATATGTAGAACCAAAAGTGGTAAGCAAAGTACAAGCAATTTTTTCTCTTCAAGCAATTAAATTTCCCCTTCAATGACATTCAATGGCTACAGGAAATAGCCAAATAAATTTATCTTTAGAAGTTATCTTTCAGATTTCTTCGTAATTTCTTAAATGATCATAATTCTGAAGATGTTTTGCCAAGAAGGTTCATTGTAAATTTATCAGCCTCCATCCACTCAAAATTGACAAATTGTAAAAGTAGTAGCAAGTGATACTGAAAAATTGTTCCGCGTGCCACATATGGCACGCACGTGCCATGAAGTTACCGACCCAGCACAAAAGCTTTCAAAACATCGTACCAAATAACAACCTCTTTTCCCCATCTACTGCAATGTTAATTGATTTTAAATTTAAAATATACAATGCTGAATCCATTTTAGCTTGTAATGTTTTCAGTCATTGAAATAAAGTAATTACATAACACAAAAAGTCAGCGAATTTTTTGAATCCGAGCTTTTATAATCGACATAGACAACTTCAAAATAATACATAAAGTTAAAATCTATGCAAGTTTTAAACACCTGTCTTACGTAGAGGCACATTATTTTGCGCTCACACTGGAATCTAAAGAAAATTTGACAGGTAATTTAATGTGCACAAACAGTGGTATCATCAGTTTTTCCACTTCATTATTTACTAATTATTTCAAAATTTTTGATCCGGTTGGTTAAAGCCCCAGGAAGCTCAGTTGAGGTTGATAAGAGGAGGACAATTTAAAATTAACTTTTACTTCCCAGCTTCTCAAGCATTCTTTACTATATGATGTTTTTATCCTTTGATTACTTTAGTAACGATATAAGGGATTAAAGTCGAGACTAAGATTGAGATTTTGATATAATCATTACAAACTTTATTCGTTTTATTTAGCAGAAAGTTGTGGGCTTCAGTAAAGCCACTGCAGGAACTGAATTTTTAGTTTTATGAGTAAATATTTTTAATTAATGAATAAAAGTTTTGGCTTCAGAATAAAACTCAAGTAAAATTTAAAGTCACACATAAGATAAGGTAATCTTTTTTTACTACTTTTGGCATAATCAACATTTAAATCTGAAATGTGTACGTTTCGCTTATTTAAGGTATCGGCTTACGTCGGAACCGTGATTTATAAAAAGCTTGTATAAATGGATATATTTATGATGGTAGTGTCGCAGATTTACAAAATGTATATAAAATAGTTTTAAAATAGTATTGCAATAAAGGTATTTAAGTACAATAAGCTGACAAAATGAACTTAGAGTAACCCATTTTCAAAAGGCTATCTATATGTAAAAATGCTTTTATTATAATAATATTTTACAATGCAGCATCTCAAGGCGCCTATAATACCAGAGAGCTCAACAAGAACACTTTCAAGTAATGGCTGCTCCAACTTAGAAAGGGGGTTTATCCCTGATTTACGACAACAGAGGGGAAGATTTTAAGAAAAACGCCGATCATTATTTCAATGGGTTTGCTTAATTCTGAAAATAAGGTGAATTTTCAAAAATCATAGTTGAACCTCTGTACAGTGATAATCCTGCAAATAAAGTATTATTATAGTGGAAGCATTTTTCACCAAAGGAGAACATTTTGAAAAAGGTTGCTCTAAAGTTGAATTTTTAACCATCAACTAAGCAAGTAAAATACACACTGTCACAATGTTCTTAAAACAATTTTATATATGTATTCTAATCTAGAGTGACATCCAAAATATCATGAACATTATCTATTTATGCTACGCTTTTAAAATCACCGAACGTAGTCGGATACTTACTTCACTCTTTGATTCAAATTGTCTCAAATAGTGTGTGGTGGTTGGATTTAGGTAACCAACTTTATTTGTCTTAACTCTGAAAGGAAAAGTTATCTTCCACATATACAAGATGAAATTATAATTAGGTTTCCTTCCAAAATAACAATGAAAAGAACCTCTGGTCAAAATAACTTCTGAAATTTGAACTGAATACTTGAAAAGAAAAACAACATGACTTACAAAAGAACAAGTAATATAAAAAAAATTTGAATTCGAATTTCCTCACCTTGGGTCAACAAAGAAAATTTTATTTCAGTCATATTTTATTAAATATTTAATTAATATAGAAATGTGTATATACATATGACAGAACCACAATGATAGAGTAGCAAAATAGTAAAAGGTAATAATAGCAAAATTAGAAATCCTTTACAATTTTTCCTTTTTTTATATAGGGTGTTTATATGTTTTGATTACTATTTATTCATTAATTAAATTTAATTATTCCTATTAAATAGTATAGTAAAAAAGAAATCACATTCCAGAAATTAGGCCATCCCAAGTGGGATACGAATCCGTCACCTTTGGATTAGAGGTTCAACGCACTAACCATTGCGTTGGACAAACTATGAGGGGAAGAGTGATTTTCCTTTTTATATATGTTGTTGGGCTATTATTTTTGTGTTTGTTAGTATTTATTCATTTTTTAATTTAATTAATGAATTAATATTTGAAAAACTGTAGCAACATCAAGTGTCATTAATTAGAAGTTTTAAAGGAGTTTGAGTGGATGAATAGGAAGCATTTTCATTGGCACGACTGAAATTTGTACAAGATAGAGAGAAAGAGCGTAAACTTTGGTAGAGGAATTGAATAAAACTATAATTTTTCTGCACATTTTTTCATGTGTTCTTTTGCGTACTATATATTCTTTCATACACTTTTTACATACGTTTTTTAATTTTTACTACCAGTCTTCGAAACCTTGGAGAGGAATTGTAAAGACAACCCTGTATTGCAAGGTACATTTGTGTTGATATGCAAATATCTCGTAAAATGTTGCCTTACCGGGAAAATTTTTTCATTCAATAAAATAGTCCCCTTACACTACTCTCCTTTCAGTTATTGATATATTATACCTTTATTAGGTACTTGATACATTTTCTGAAGAAAAAAAATACTACAGTTGTAGAACTTTTAAAAATTTTTTCTAAAGTGCCAGTTAACGTAAAAGGAATTTAACGAAAGAAAATTTCATTCAAATTTAATCAGTTTCCATATTGAATAAAAAAATGGTGCGAAAACTTAGAACTTTATATATATATTAAATAGCTCTCTCTCTCCCGCGTGTAGATTTGTTTTTGATAATATTTTCCAATTTTTCCTTTCCTTTTGGATACATTTATGCTCGACATTTCAACTTTTTTATAAGGAAATAGGATTCCTAGAAAGGTTTTGAGTACAGTTCAGATTCTTAAATATTCCTCTCACCATCTTTTCCAGAAATTGGTTAGAGATCGTGATAGTTCTTTTGGAGGAAAAAAATTAACGACTTCAAGCTGTATTCAAAATTTTTCATTTTATTTACAAAAGTTTTGAATCTAGAAGTACATTACTGATTTTTCATATCTTTCACCATTGAACATAACTTTAAAATAAAACATGCATTCAAAAAATAACATTTCGAAACCTGTAAAGAAAACATTTTTTCCGACGTATTTTTATTCTCCATAGACTCCAAGAAGAATGGCGAAATGTATGAAAGAAATAATATTTAGGAAGGATGGAAACATGCTGCTTTTCGGAGAACAGTTCTTTTTACTGTTCTTTTTATATCTAGTTCTTTCGATCAAGTATATTTTTTCAGAGGTCAGATTCAAATTATATAGCTAGATGAACTTGAGATTCAAATAACTAAAATCAGCAATTTTAAGTTTTTGAATGCGTACATCGAAGGAGAAATAACTTAATGTATACATCATGTAGAATTTTCTGATAGATAACCTGGCATCCAGATTTCTTATAATTTATAAGTATAGATTGCGCAATTTGTTGTTGATACCCTGATCGGCAAGCCAGATCAGGCAAAATTCATCATGGCAAAGGGCTAAGTGACGCCTGTCGTTAATACCGTAACTTTGAGGCACCATACGGGTGACAATTGCGATTTGACTCGTTTCAACTGAGATTTTGAGGGAGGAGGACTCTGGGGAGTGGTCAGGACATACACCTCTCTACCCTTCTCCACCGAAAAACCACACAGCCAGGACTTCCAGAGCTCGACGGCATTTAAATTACCCCGGCACGCAGGTCACTATACATTACAAACATCCATGTCTTCTCCGGGATTTGAACCCAGTTCCTACGGCGCAGTCAGCGTCGCTTAACCACTATACCGGTTGGGTGTGGCGGGTTATAATTTAAGAACTAATGTCGCAATGGGAGGATTAAATTCTGAATTTTGTTCTATAATGAGAAATCCAAAATGAGAGGGGGTGATTGGCAGAGGTTAATTAACATCTCACTATAATTCAGCACGAAGGCCTGCTAAACGCGGACCCTCAAAAATAAATTTCAGACTACTCTGATGTCATATAACGAGGGTGACGCCTGAAAGGGCTGGGAAACCTTCCTCCCCAGCAACACCCCACGCCCACAGAATTTCATTTGATTCCCGACACTCTAAAAGGGAGTTTGCGCTAGGGATGGTGATTCTTTCCGAAAAGATCACGATTTGAATTCTAACCTGATGAGATCGATTCACCAAAAAATCGAAAATACTAAAAGATCGATTTCTAAAAAATCGATTTTTTCAAGTCTCATTTACTGAATTGTTCATATAAATCCATTTTATCGAAAAAGAAAGATACCATGGCAAACGAACTCTTCTCAGTAAAGAATCAGAGATTTTTTAGTTCAGGAATTCGACATTTACCAATTATTTTATTACTTTATCAATGTATCAGGTATAAAAGAAGGTATTTATTTTCTAAATGTATTTTTTGCGTGCAGATTCAAAATCATCAACAACATAATGGTTCCCAATGCTTAATATCTACTTTTTTAAAACAACAGTCTGTCAATTCTACAGGATCAAGCGGTTCCGCTCATCACTTGCGATGTTGCTAGTAATCGAAAAAAGGGCTCATAAGGAACAGATGATCCCACGACCTCATATCTACATCATGGCTGTGGTGAACGTGATGATAAATAGGTTTCTTTCTTTGTGCCAGTAAAGTATAGGATCATACTGGTACACAACTGCCTGCAATAAATAGTAATTAAATTCTTCGTTTAAGCCCTGGCTTTTTCCAGTGCAAATTAACCCAGAGGTTGATATTATTTTTACAGGTTTTGCCGAAACAGAAAAATCGAATGTCGGTTGCACCGAGGATGAAATATCGATTCCCTGGATCGATTCAATTTTATGTCGATTTAAAATAGATTTTTTTGGCACGAAATCTATTCTTCGAGTTAATCGATATCAAATCGCCATCCTAGTTTGAACCCTGATCTGGTGCTTCACTCTCTAACTTTCCTACCACGCCACGAAAAGACTTTTCGACGTGCCACTACGACGAGTCGTTAATAGAACCAAGACTCGAACTTGCAGCTCAGTTTGGTACCACTTCCAATCACGAAGCTATGCTGTTTCCTCGTATCTCATAAGAGCATTTTAGCAAAGTACTGAAATGGTGGAGAAAGAATCCCACTGCATGGTGTTGATGGAATATAGAATCATGGTCTTTTCTATTTTGCGTATGAAAGAATGTATTATTCCGTTGAACGTTAAAAATGTGAATACTTTTCGAATGAAAATTTGTAGCTTCGTAAAGTATTCTATGTGACTAGAGTTTCAAAAATGATATCGTAGCCACGGTAACCCTATTGGTGAACACCAACGGACTCGTAAGTTTTTATATAATAATTGTATACACCAAAAAAAGAAAAAGGAAAACAAAAGCTGAAACAATTGCCTTTAAAGGCCTCAAAACAAAATTAATAATTATAATCATGATTGTTAATATAAATTATCTAATTTATTTAATTTCACATTAATTTAAAAGGAGGCAATTTATTATTTTAAAATGCATCCTATGTTGTTATTATTGTCATTATATAATAAAAATATACTTATACAGCAATTAATACAAGTGAATTTTAATTACTACTCATTATATAACTCACATGAGGAATTCAAGTATGTTACATAATTAATATTTTTAAAAAGCTCTTGATTTCTCTAAACACACGATGACGCAATTTACAAATGTTGCTCGCTCATTTCTAATTTATTCACTCAAGCTATGCCTCATATTAAAAAAATCCGCAAGATCTAACAACAAATTCATCTTGCTATAGTTAAAACTACCAGAATTTTAATTTTGTTTTTTTCTATCGTTCATCATCATGCTAATCCCTCAGTTTTGCTTAAAATTTCTCTAGAATTATACAAAGACTAATTGACAAAAGACTTCATGTTTTTAGAATTGGTTTCAGATTACGGAAAATTTTTGAGAATATAACGACGTAATGTCGGTTCGAATGACTTTTAAAATGATGGGAGAAAATTTGTTGATGCAACGCATTTGATATAATTGTAAGTTTGGAGAAGAATTAAATTTAGACATTTAAATTTGAATTTTAAAACAATAATTTCAAATTTTTCCTTTTAATAAATTTCGAAATAATTTATATATAAAGGAGCAAAGCAGCTGACTCATCACAAGATCTCCCAAACTATTAGACTTACCACTTGAAATTTGACTAGCATGTTTCTTTTGTTAAGTAGAGATCCGCTAAGAATGGGCTTTATAGAAACCGACTCCCAAAGGGGTTTACTCAGGGGGAGGAGATTAAATAAATAATGATTTCCCTTTTTTTCTTCTTAACTCTTAGAGCCGCAGACATGAAATTTCAAACTTGCGTCTTTTGTTTAATATAGATCCTTTAAGAATGGGTTTGGGAAACCCAAACCCCCAAAAAGATTTTTGCAAAGGGGGTTGGGGGGAATTAAAAAATTCAATTTTTTTATTGTTTTTTAGTAGACTTAAAATTTTTTGCAAAAAAAATTTCCTCAGTTGAATAGAGATCTACGAAGAGCTTTTTAATGGGCCCAATTTGGGATATTGCGGGGGTCGTATAGTCAAAAATTCCCTTTCTTTGACCTTTGCACTGAACTTGAAATCTGTTTTGTTAGTAGAGATCCCCCTATAATGGGGTCTGAAAACTAAAGGGTTTGGTACAGAGGCGTAAGATTAAATAAATTATATTTCTTCTAGTCCTAATTAAACAAGTAGACATGAAATTTCATAAATCGATAATGCTTGACTTAATAACAATCCTAAAGAATGTTTTGCAATGAAAAATAAAATTTTTAGAGGACGAGAGGGGGAATGTTTTTATACAAATTATATTCAGAAGTTGTTGCTAACTAGGGCTTAAATTTTACTAAATATCTATTAATTTTAGATACTCAAGAACTTTTTCTAATGAAATAAAGTTGCGGGTCATATAAAAAAACTTTTTCTCAATCGAAGATAAGCTAAGACTTGAAAAATCCTAAATTTTCTTCAATGTAATAAACATCAGTGCCATAGGGGTCTGATAAAATAATTTTCCCTGGGTTGGGTGCTTAAGAGGCGTAAATGATAAATATAATTATATTTTAGAAACTCAAGTCTAGTCCTAATTAAATCAAGTGGTGAGGGTCATAAGAAAACTTTTCAATACAATCGAAAGATAAATGCTAAGACTTAGATAACAATAACCTAAAAAAAATACATAAACTTACAATGTAATAAAACACTCAGCGACGAGAGTAGGGAATGTATGCTATACAAATAATATTCAACATGGTGGGTGCTCAGGGGCGTAAATATAAATAAAAGTTATATTTCAAAATACTCCAAGTCTAGTCCTAATTAAATCAAGTGGTGAGGGTTATAAGAAAACTTTTCAATACAATCGAAAGATAAATGCTAAGGCTTAGATAACAATAACCTAAAAAGAATACATAATCTTACAATGTAATAAAACACTCAGAGCAACGAGAGTAGGGAATGTATTCTATACAAATTATATTCAGCAAGGTGGGTGCTACAGGGGCGTAAATGCTAAATATAATTATATTTTAGATACTCAAGTTAAGTATTTTTTTTTGTCCATGATCCCGAGATCTGAAGTGAATGCAAAGAGCAGAATGATGGGGGAATTTCTGGTAGTGGAGCACACATATCCTTACTTCTACCGGAGTCATAGGCATTAAGATCAAAAATTCAAATTTTTGTTAAATTTTTAGATGAGTTCCTATTACTATCAGAAGGGGTTTGAAGTTCGCATGTGAAACCGAGGTTCAGTTTCAAGACGTTTGGATTCTGACTGATGGCCATGCTTCAGTACAACATCCATCCAATTGGACATCTACAGAGAGCCAAACTAGCCATGATAGCCTTAATCTTCTTGATCCGATTTCTTCTAATCATCGTGTGCATTTTCAGTCGGTTCCATCCCACGTGGGGATTGATGGTAATGAGAAAGCCGATTTCTTAGCCAAAACTGTGGCTGAGGAGGGGGTGACCCCTACTGGGTCTCTTACATTCAGGGAATTATCCTCCCTTAAGAAGATCAGGATCAGATCATCAGGCAGAACTCCTCCAAATCATCCTTGATACTTTGGAAGAAATCCAGGAGGTACATTCAGGCTTATACCTAAGAAATACCAGACTGCCTTCTCGCGCTTTGTGATTGGCCATATAAAAGCTCTCACTTTTTGTCAGGTTCAGAAGGTACTCCAGGAGTGCCACTTGTGTTATTCCGAGCTCGTCTCTCCTGCCCACATCTTGGTTTGTTTCGATTTTAAAACGGACGAGGTCCTTCTGGACTCTCTTCTGTTTTTAGAATTTCTAATTTTCTTTGGATACACGGAGATTGTCTAGCATTGCTAGACAATCTAGGATTAGAAACAACAACAATATAAAGTACAATTACGCAAGTACCTTTGAATGCAATTGATATCGTGTACATAAATTTATTAACCAAAAATATACTTTTGTTAAATTTTCATTTGTAAAATACTATTATTATATATATGCTTATCAACTATTATTTTCATTTTTATTTACCATTTTCACAGGACATCAAAGTTAAATTTGTAATTTTTCTACTATGCATTGAAATTGAGTTATTTCACTTGGGAGTTAATGGCCAAATTTTCGGTACATAAAAAGTGGGTCTATGGTAAGTTTGTGAACCACTGATCTCGATTAAAGTAGCAGAGATTATATAATGTTTGTCTATTATGCATTTATATCAGTGCTTCTCAAACTGTGGGGCGCGCCCCTCTAGGGGGGCATGATAACCTTACAAGGAGGGGGGCGAGAGCATATCGAAAAGTCGAAAGTAAAATATTTAAAAAAAATGACAAATTTACTGAAAGGAAGCAAAACAAAATACATTCTGACATAATAAAAGTAAAATTATATAAGAATAGTATTTACACTGATATAATATACTTACAAATGCATTAGTACTGCACAATGTATTTTGATAATTACTTTATCAAAACTAAGTTAAGAACATGATCAATAATTACTAGCGACTCCCATGGGCTTGTCATATCTAAAATTATATACAAAATTTAATGCTTATCTTGATAATTTGAACGGTTTAAAATTATAATCGTTTTATAGCTTTACGTCAAATTCAATATTATTGAATGTAATACATTGTTATTGTATGGAGGGGGCGCAATGAAAATTATGATTGAAAATTGGGTCGCAATATTAAAAGTTTGAGAAGCACTGATTTATATGCTTAGAACCAAAGTAAACGTTTTGCAATTATATCTTGAAGAGGTTCATTGCTTAAAATTACTATTACACAAACTGCTATTTAATGAGCTTTCAAATTAAAATGTAACAAATACTTATTCAATTACGTCATTTTTTAAGAAAATGTTATATTTCTAAAAAAAAAATCTACACTTTCCAATAAAATACTTTTATTAAAATTAAAAGAGAATCTTTTTTCTAGCCATTGGGAAAACATTTCTTTAAGCAAATCTTCGTTTTGAAGTAATGTTCGTTTTATCAAATTATAATAGGAGAAAAAAATAAAAATAAATAAGTATTTTAAAGAAGGATGACATCCATAATTATTTGTAATGTCAGGAAAAAATATGCTAATTGCTGTTATATGCAAGAGAAAGAAAACTAAAAACTAGAGAAAAGAGTGTTTTTAAAATAGAAAAATAAGATTATATTTTCTGAATGGAAATGCTGTTGGGTTTTTGAAAAATGTAATTTTATTATTCATTTTTATATATTTTCTTTCCTTTTATATGTAATAGCAATGTGACAAATGTGTACGTTATTAGGTTTTTCTTCTTTTGTCATAGCTTTAAAGACATTTTTAAGAAACATAATTAAATTACTGTTTTTAAGTTTTCATAGGAATTAATGTGTTTCAAATGTTTATTCACTTAACAATAAGAATTTTTTCTCGTGTCAGAAATAAATGATATCAGAATAATAGAATTAGACAAAAAGATGAAAATATTGGCACCTAATCAAAAATCAGTTCTTAATTTAATCGTAATTCTGTTTTAAGTTAAATATTGCTGCATTTTTGGGGAGAATATATGTTCGGGAATAAAATTTTATTATTATAATTATTCGGACCATGATCTTATTTAGATTGAGTTGCGAACGAGATAAGCCCCTCTTAAGGCCCAGAGACCTATGCTTTTAGGCAGGTGTCGGCAAACTTTTAGCCGTGCCGTGCCAAACCAATCTACTAATAGGATTCAGCGTGCCACACAGTAGGACATTTTTGAAACAATTTGATTCCCGAGATAATGCATCCAGAGTCAAAAAATAGAGGTGAATAATATAGATCTACAGTTTTATTAGATATTAATTTAGCACCATTTAAAGGTATTTCTTAATATAAAAATAAACAGCATAAAATATAGTTATCTCTTCAATAACAATAAAATAAATTAAAACTGTATATACATTATGTATTTTTAAACATACTATTAAAATAAGAAATAGACAACATGAAATATAAGCATTTCCTTTCATTATAGTTAAATTAAAATTTCTATGCGAACCTAATGCTTGCACCGCTCTACTTTCATAATGCAAAATCAATGGTATAATTTTTTTAATTCCAATTTGATACGATTCTGAGCATTCAGTTGTTAAACAATTTCCTTGCGGATTCGAAACATTTTTCCTAAAAGGAAAGAATGTTTATTTAGATATGTAGAACCAAAAGTGGTAAGCAAAGTACAAGCAATTTTTTCTCTTCAAGCAATTAAATTTCCCCATCAATGACATTCAATAATCTACGAAATAGCCGTAAATTTATCTTTAGAGTTATCTTTCAGATTTCTTCGTAATTTCTTAAATGTCCATAATTCTGAAGATGTTTGCCAAGAAGGTTCATTGTAAATTTATCAGCCTCCATCCACTCAAAAATTGACAAATTTGTAAAGTAATGCAGAGTGATACTGAAAAAATTGTTCCGCGTGCCACATATGGCACGCGTGCCATAGGTTGCCGACCGCTGCTTTAAAACATCATTGCAAATAACAACCTCTTTTTTCCCCCATCTACTGCAATGTTCATTGATTTTAAATTTAAAAAATATACAATACTGAATCCATTTTAACCTTAATGTTTTCAGTCATTAAGAAATAAGTAATTACATAACACAAAAAGTCCTTGAATTTTGAATCAGACTTTATAATCGACATGAATAACTTCAAAATAATACATAAAGTTAAAATCTATGCAAAGTTTTAAACACCTGTCTTACGTAGGCATTATTTTAAGCTCACTGGAGTCTGAAAGTGACAGGTAATTTAATGTACGAAGCAATTAGTACCATCAGTTTTTTTCCACTTCATTATTACCTAATTATTTCAAACTTTTTGATCCGGTTAAAGCTAGGAGGCTCAGTTGAGTTGATAAGAGGAGGACAAATTTAAAATTAACTTTTTACTTCCCAACTTCTCAAGCATTCTTTACTATATGATGTTTTTTTTATCCTTTGATTGCTAATGTGATATGGGGATTAAAAAGTCGAAACTAAGATTTAAGAGATTATACTGATATAATCGATACAAACTTTTATTCGTTTTATTTAGCGAGAAGATTTAATGAGCTTCAGTAAACCTACCCAGGAAACTGAATTTTTAGTTTTATGAGCAAATATTTTTAATTTAATGAATAAAGTTTGGCTTCGGAGATAAAAACAAGTAAAATTTAAAGTCACACGCAAATGAAGTAATCTTTTTTACTACTTTTGTATAATCAACATTTAAATCTGAAGTATGTGTACGTTCCTTATTTAAGGTATCCGACTACGTCCGGAACCGTGATTTAGCAAAAGCGTATAAATGGATAATATTTATGATATTTAGTGTCACTTAGATTACAAAATGTATATAAAATAGTTTTAAAAATAGTATTGCAATAAAAGTTATTTAAGTACAATATTTGACAAAAATGAACTTAGAGTAACCCATTTTTCAACTATTCTCCTATGTAAAAATGCTTTTATTATAATAATATTTTTCTGTATCATCTCAAAACTTTACAGAAGCTCAACAAATTTTTAAAATGTAAAACTTAGAAATTTTTGATTTAACAACCAGGGGGAGAGATTTTAAAAAAACTTCTTTATTCAATTTGCTAATTCTAAATAAGGTGTTTTTTAAAAATCCTGTTGCTAACCTTGTAGGGGTTTAAAAAAGCAAATTTTAAAGTTTATTATTATAATGAAAAAATTTTTTCCAAAGGAGAAATTTAAAAAGGGGTTTCATTTAAATACCCAAAACTAATTTAATTTTATACAATATTTTTATTTATGTAAATTTTTCTTAAAAAAAAAGTAAAATTTAAAGTTACACCAAATAAGAACTTATTTTATTTATCACTTAAATCAGAAGTATGTAGGGGTTCACTTAACATTTTCCTTTTGATTCAAAATTGTCTCAAATGATAGTGCAGTGTGAGATGGGTTGGGTTTAGTATCGATTTATTTGTGTGTGTGTCTTAACTTTGAAGGAAAAGTTATCTTCCTCATATACAAGGTGATTATAATTGGTTTCCCTTCAAAATGCTGTGAAAAGAACCTCTGGTCAAAATAACTTCAAATTTGAACTGAATATACTTGAAAGAAAAACAGACATGACACAAGAACAAGTAATATAAAAAAAATTTAATTCAATTCCTACTTGGGTCAACAAAGAAAATTTTTATTTCAGTCATATTTTATTAAATATTTACAATTAATATAAATGTGTATATACATATGACAGAACCACAATATTAAGTAGCAAAATAGTAAAGGTAATAATAGTAAAATTAAATCCTTGCAATTTTCCATTTTCCTTTTTATATAGGGTGTTTATATGTTGATTACTATTTATTCATTAATTAAATTTAATTATTCCTATTAAATAGTATAGTAAAAAAGAAATCACATTCCAGAAATTAGGCCATCCCAAGTGGGATTCGAACCCGTGACCTTTGCATTAGAGGTTCAACGCACTAACCATTCGTTGGAAAAAATAAAGAGGGAAAAGTGTTTTTTCCTTTTTATATATGTTGTTGGGCTATTATTTTTGTTTGTTAGTATTTATTCATTTTTTAATTTAATTAATGAATTAAAAAAAATATTTGAAAAACTGTAGTAACATCAAGTGTCATTAATTAGAAGTTTTAAAGGAGTTTGAGTGGATGAATAGGAAGTATTTTATTAAAGACTGAAAATTTGTACAAGATAAGAAGAGCGTAAACTTTAGTAGAAATTGAATAAAACTATAATTTTTCTGCATTTTTTTTCATGTGTTCTTTTTGCATGCTATAGTATTCTTTCATACACTTTTTTTATACGTTTTTTAAAATTTTTACTACAGTGCTTCGAAACCTTGGAGGGAATTGTGAATAACCCTGTATTGCAGGTACATTTATTTGTTATTGTAAATATCTCGTAAATTTTGGCCTTACCGGAAATTTTTTCATTCAATAAAATAGTCCCTTTTCTCTCCTTTCAGTTATTGATATATACCTTTATTAGGTACTTGATACATTTTCTGAAAAAAAAAATACCCCAGTTGTGAATTTTTAAAAAATTTTTTCAAAAGTGCCAGTTAACGTAAAAGGAATTTAACGAAAGAAAATTTCCCATTCAAATTTAATCAGTTTCCATATTAAATAAAAATAATTGCGAAAACTAGAACTTGTGATATATTATTAAAATAGCCCCTCTCCGCGTGTAGATTTGTTTTGATAATATTTTCCAATTTTTCCTTTCCCCTTTTTGGGTACATTTATGCTCGACATTTCAACTTTTTTTTAAAAAAAATAAAATCCTAGAAAGTTTAGTAAATTCGATTCTTAAATATTCTCTCACATCTTTTCCGAAATTGAGTTAGAGATCTTTATAGTTCTTTTGGAGGAAAAAAAATTAACGACTTCGAAGCTGTATTCAAATTTTTTCATTTCTTCACAAAAGTTTTGAATCTAGAAATACATTGCAATTTTTTCATATCTTTCACCATTGGAACATAACTTTAAAATGTAAAACATGCATTCAAAAATAACATTTCGAAAAACCCGTAAAGGAAAACATTTTTTCCGACGTATTTTTATTCTCCATAGACTCAAAAAAGAATGGCGAAATGTATGAAAAATAATATTTAGGGGTGGGGAAACATGCTGTTCTTTTCGGAGAACAGTTCTTTTTACTGTTCTTTTTATATCTAGTTCTTTCGATCAAGTATATTTTTCAAATTCAGATTCAAGTATATAACTAGATAGACGCGAATTCAAATAACTAAATGTAATTTTAAGTTTTTGAATGCGTAGATCCAAAGAAATCCCAATGTATACATCATGTAGAATTTTCCAGTAGATATACAGCATCAGATTTCTGCATAATTTATAGAAGTATAGATTTATAATTTGTTGTTACTGATGCCACCTGATCGGCAAAGGCCAGATCGAGGCCCAGAAATTCATCATGGCAAAAGGGGTAAGTGACGCCTGTCGTTAGCCGTAACTTTGAGCACCATACAGGTGACAGTACGATTTGGCTCGTTTCAAGCAATTTTGAGGGGAGGACTCTGGGAGTGGTCAGGCCTCCACCTCTCTACCCCTTCCACCAACCACATGACAGGACTTCCGGCTCGACGGCATTTTAGAGTACCCCCATGCCGCAAGGTCACTATACATTTACAAACATCCATGTCTTCTCCGGGATTTGAACCCAGTTCCTACGGCACCGCAGTCAGCGTCGCTAACCACTATACCGGTTGGGTGTGGCAGATTTATAATTTAAGAACTAATATCACAATGGAGAGGATTAAATTCTAATTTTGTTCTATAATCCCAAAATGAGGGGGTGATTGAGAGTTAATTAACATCTCACTATAATTCAGCACGAGGGCTATTGGCGACGGACCTCGTATTTCTGAACCTCTGTCATATAACGAGGGTGACGCCTGAGCTGAAACCTTCCTCCCAACAACACCCCCGCCCACAGAATTTTATTGATTCCCCCACGCACTCTAAAAAGGGGGTTTGGCTAGGGATGGTGATTCTTTCCGGAAAAAAAATAGATTTAAAATTCTTTTAAACCCGATGAATCGATTCACAAAAATTGAGGTTTTTAAAAATCGATTTTTTCCAAGTCTCATTTACAATTTTCATATAAATCCATTTTATCAAAAAAAAAAGAAAGATACCATAATAAACGAACTCTTATCAGTAAAATCAGAGATTTTTTTTTAGTTCAGGGAATTCGACATTTACAATTATTTTTATTACTTTATCAAAGTTCAGGTATAAAAGAAGATATTTATTTTCTAAATGTATTTTTGCCATTAAAATTAAGTTAACATACTTATAGTTCCCAATGCTTAATATCTAAGCTTTTTAAAAACAACAGTCTGTCAATTCTACTGGGATCCAAGCGGTTCCGCTCATCACTTGCGATGTTGCTAGTAATCGAAAAAAGGGCTCATAAGGAACAGATGATCCCACGATACTCATATACATCATGGCTATTGAGTGAACGTGATGATAAATGGAGTTTCTTTCTTTGTGCCAGTAAAGTATAGGATCATACTAAGGTGCACAACTGCCTGCAATAAATAGTAATTAAATTCTTCGTTTAAGCCCTGGCTTTCCAGTGCAAGTGTAGAGTTAGAGTAATTTTACGGTTTTTACCAAAACAGAAAAAAATCGAATGTCGATTTTCGAGGATGAAATATCGATTCCCTGAATCGATTCAGTGCTACATGTCGATTTAAAAAATAGATTTTTTTGGCACGAGAAATCTATTCTTCGATTAATCGATATCAAATCGCCATCCCTAGTTTGAGCCCTGATCTAGTGCTTCACTCTCCTAACTTTCCTACCACGCCACGAAAAGACTTTTTTCGACGTGCCACTGCGACGAGTCGTTAATAGAACCAAGACTCGAGCTTGCGGCTCAGTTTGAACACTTCCAATCACGAAAACTATACTGTTTCCTCGTATCTCATAAGAGAGCATTTTGCCATGCAAAATGGTGGGAGAGAGGGGAATCCCCTACATGGTGTTATTGGAATATAGAATCATGGTCTTTTCTATTTTGCATTATGAAAGAATGTATTCCGTTGAACGTTAAAAAAATGTGAATACTTTTCGAATGAAAATTTATGCTTCGTAAAAAGTATTCTATGTAATAGGTTTCAAAAATGATATCGTAGCCACGGTAACCTATTGGTGAACGCAACGGACTCGTGGCTGACGTGTCATGAGTTCGAGCCTAGTGCTGCTTAAAATTCACCTTGTAAAGTAAGCCGTTGCTCATTAAATCTGTTGAGGCTCAAGTGTCTTCCCGTTGATGTGGTGTGGAAGTTAGAAGAATGGGGTCCAGCTCAGATATGTCGTCCTCGTCACTTGATCATGGCTCAAAATTACAAGGTCCGTCATATATAGCAATTGTACAGATTTATAGTGCGATATTAATATAACTCTTACTCAAAAATTATTTTCTTTTGCGAAAATGGCATGGTACAATAAGAGCTACTGATTGCTTTCAAGACATATATAATTGCTGTTGTCATACATTTAATCGCTCTCACCCACATTTTAAGCCCTCCAATTTTAAAGGATCTACGTGCAATGTACCATAAAATGTTGATAATTACTTTTTTTAAAAAATAGCTATTGTTTATCAACGTTAGAAAGTGCGTCAACCTCATAGAAATCCGTTTGTAGTAATATTTGTAAGAAGTTCGTAAAAGCTCGCTTTAAAAGTACTAAAATCAGCTTTTTGCTTTTAATGTCACAATATTTTTCTGATTCTTTATCGTACTAAATAACGAATTTACACAGACTTAATTACATTACGAATGTAATTATAATATGATTCTCTATATTCAGAAGCTCTTTACATTGGAAATTTATCTTTTTCGGAACCTTTGATAGAGCAATTATTAAAATAATAAACATTTAATAATACAGTAATAAAAAAGCTAAAAAAATCGTTTTTGAAAACATTTATATTGCGAATTTAATCAATTTATAGTGAAATAATGAATAATTAATTATAAATAAACATCGTACATTTACAAATATTGCAGAAAAATGTTGCCTATTACTCTGCAATTCACTACCCTAATGAGTCGATTTTACAGTCTTTTTATTTCCGCATTTTTAAAACTGTCCTCGAAAAATGTACAAAGCCTAAAATAAATGAGAAACTCCTTTTCAAATGAAATAATTTCTCAATTTTCATAAAAAAATTGCAATACAAAAATTCTTACATCTGTTAAACATTTAGCGTTGTTAAAAGTGTCTACATGATTCATAAATAAGTATCACTTAAATCACGCTAGCTCATTTAGCATTACGGCAGTGCTTCTCAAACTTTCAATACTGGCGCCCCCTTTTCAATCACAATTTTTATCGCGCCCCCCTTATACATTAATAAATTACTGAATGCAATAATAATGCACTTATAGACGCTAAAGCTACAATACACAATCTAAATTATAAACCGTACAAATTAATAACATAAGTATTAAATTTTGTATATGTTACTTTGAAGCAAAAAAAAAATAATTAAATAATAGGATAAGTATTATGTTATTTTTCCTTTCTCTAATTTTTAAATTGAAACATATTGCAAAATGCGGTGGCTGCTTAGAAGACAAAATATAGATATCAGCTAAATATAGAAAAATAACTCAGAGGGTCAATTTCTAAAAACTTTGAAAAACTTTGCTCTGCAAGGATAGCTCCATGGAAGTCGCTAATACTTATTAAACTTGTTCTTAATTCAGTATTAATAAGATAAGTATTAAATTTTTTATATATGTTACTCTTAAGTAATATATATTTTAAGTAAATTATATATATATATATATATATATATATATACTTTTAAGTAATAGGTTAATTATGTTATTTTTCTTTCTCTAATTTTTAAATTGAAACAGATTGAGAAATAATATTTAATTAAAGATTTATTTCCTTCAAGATCCATTTCTAAAAGTACAAATATCATTAAAAATAGCCTAATCTTTTGTTGCTCTTTATCATATCCATTACATCTGGCATTCTCGCGAACGTTCATGTGAGTCTAGACAACCTAACATACGTCTGCACAAAACATGTAAAAATGCTGTACCTCGTACAATTCTATATTATAGTCAGTCTTGGCCGAATCGATTAGCTACCGAATCTCTCTTGAATGTACATTTCATAATTCACGCGTTAATTGTAATTCACGGTATTAAGTATTTACGGCAGTGGATTAAAACAAAATCATAGATTTATTTTTAAATCACAGCGAGCATTTGACGATAATAAAGCATCAATTACACAGACGAGGGCAAATTGATAGCAAGTTACGAATGGTTAGGGATCCATTTCAAAATACTTTAGAAGGGCT
>BMAV01012022.1:0-25355 GCA_019973955.1 Trichonephila inaurata madagascariensis
ATGCAAATTTGGAAAATAATAAATTTTCTAATGAATGAAATGAATTAAAAAAATTATTGAATTTTTAGGCTTTTAAAATTTTGAAAAAAAGAAAGGGGGAGAATCACGTTTTTTTAATAAAAAAATATAAGAGAAATTTTTAAAGAGAAAATTTAGAATGGAGGGAAAAAAAATCATTTCAACTTCAATGATTAAAAGAAGCTTCTCAGTAAAAAAGAGTAAACTACTTATCAATATATTTGGTGTTAAAATCAGGAATTTAACAGGAAACTAATTTTTTTAGTTGTAAATTCGTAGAATACGCAGAAGATTCTCCCTCCCCTTTAAAACATTTTAGCCCTTTTGGGAACCCCCGTTTTTAACAGAAAGTTTTCCTCAGCGTAGTTGGCAACAAAAGTTAAATATAGAACCAAATTAAATACTGAATATTAAATGTGAATACAGATAACTTCAACAAACCTACAGTGAATACAGATAACTTCAACAAACCTACCTTTCACGTTTGTAAAAATAAAAAAAAATAAAATTTCACCCCGCGGGATTCAAAACACCAACACATATATATACTTTAAATTTTAAAGGTTAAGGTATCCGACTAGTTCGGGCCCGGGAGTTTGCAAAAGCGTATAAAAGGATAATATTTTTGATATTTAGTGTCCTTGCAAAAATAATATAAAATTTTTTGACTAGTTTACAAAAAAAACATTTAATACAATATCTTGAAAAAAAAGAACAAATGACCCTTTTCAAAATATTCTCCTTTGTGAAAAAATTTCATTATAATAATATTTTGCCTGTATATCGAAAATCGGGACAGAGGTCAAAGAATTTTGAGATATATAACTTAATATATAGTGGGTTTCCCCTTTTTTACACAAACAGAAGGGAGAAATTTTAAGAAAAAAAACCCCCCGGATAAAATTATATATATATATATATATATATATTTCAATTGGTTGAACTAAAAGTGAATTTTTAAAAATCATAGTTGAGCCCTGTACAGAGGTCTGAAATATACGGGAAAATATTACTTCAAGTTTTTTTGAAAAAAGGGAGAACATTTGAAAAAAGGTTAATCTTTAATTTTTTGCCGAAATATTTTTTAAGTACTTTTTTTCAAAATGTCCTTTAAAACAATTTTATAATGTATTCAATTTAAAAATGACACAAATATCATGAAAATTATCCATTTATGCGTTTTTTAAAAAATCAGGGCGGAACGTGTCGGATACCTTAAATGATTTAATCCCCTAAAAATATTTTTAACATTTTAAAAAGAAACCAAATAATTATTGACCAAAATGCAAGTGGCCGCGGTAGCCAGTTAAGGTGTCGGCCCGTGGTTGCCTTGTCACGAGTTCGGCCCGTCCACAAAGACCGCCGTGTGGGAACCCGTGCACGTTAAATCTGCAGGCGAAACGTCCCCCTTTGGTGGGGGGTTTTGGAGGGGGGGTGCCAGTCAGGTGTCGTCCACGTCCTTGACCATGGTTCAAAATTCTGGCCCCGGAAAAGCCCTCTTTTAGCTGAACAGTGCGACTTTAAATATTCAATCAATCAACGGAACAAAGCAAAAAAAACTTAAATTTTTCAAAAAAAAAAAAAAACATGCCAAATAAAGTCATTTATTTATTCTTTTTTTCCCCTATTTAAAAAAAAATTAAAAAAAAAAGAAATTAGCAGATTTTTTAAAAAAAGTTCTTGATATTTAAAAACGATAAATAATAAAATTCATTTTCAAACACTTCAAAACAAATTTTAAAAAAAAAAAAACCTCCACATCATTATTTTAAATTTCTTACACAACTGGGGAATCCGGATCTTAAATTTTTTTTAAAATCAATTTTTCCCCAACATTAATCTTATGAAAATATTTAAGTTTCTTTAAAAAAGGGGTATTTTTACTTTTCAAAAAATTTTTTTTTAATTAATTTGAAAAATTTCCTGTTTTCCTTAAAAAAATACTTTTGCGTGTTTAGCTTTTGATTATATTTTTCTTAGTACAGTCTTCCTTAGAAAGACGAATGAAGCCTAATAAAATTTGATTGCAATGACAAAAACGTTTTCAGAATTATTCTTCATAATCTTAACAAACAATGTTAAGCAATATTTGAAATAAATTACCTATTGTAATATCTTCTTTCATTGATTTCTGCGTATAGAAGAAAAAGGGAAATGGTTTTTATTGGAAATCTGTGAAATAATGTTTTAATTTTTTTTGAGAATGAAACCCTTCCCCTTAAAAAAAATGAAAAAACAAACAATTTTCTTCAATTAATATTATGTAATAATTAGTCATTTTTTTCAATTCACATGAATTATTTATTTCAGAGTTCATATGAATCCTTAATTCCAATTCACATTAGTTATCTATTAATTCATATGAATTATTAATTTCGGTTCATATGAATTCTTAATTCCAATTAATATGAGTTATTAGTTTCAATTAATATGAGTTATTAGTTTTAATTAATATGAGTTATTATTTTCAATTAATATGAGTTATTAGTTTCAATTAATATGAATTTTCCTCTGTAAGAAAGTAAGACACTCGAAATTTTGAAGAAAAGCAAAAAGTTTTTCATTCTTATCCAAAACTTCTTTTATGAGCATAATTTTGTTTTTAAAGAAAAGCAAAAACAGTTGAATCAAAAAAATTTTACAACCTTTAACAAAATTTAAAAAAAAAATATTTTTAATTTTCATTCTAAAAGTTTGTAAAAGAGTAGATCGGCAATATATTCTTACAAGAAAACCAGTAATTTAATAAAAGTATTCTTTCCATTGAAGCCCAGTGGCTGAGTGGTAACGTTTCCCGCTTCCACACCACAGGTTTGGTGTTCAAATCTGGAGCTGGGCAGCATTGCATCCTTTCATGGGGTCGATAAATGTGTACCAAGATTGTGCTGGAGAACTAAACACTGGGGGTTTCATGCCAGACTGACCACCTGACCGTGACATATGCTCATCATATCAGTGCTCAAGGTCACGTTGTAACCCATTTATCCTCTTGGTGTAAAAGAATTCTTTTTAACTGTAAGTTCTGTTGAAAATTTTCCCTCGAAGAAGAAGACGGGATGTATTTAGATAAGTTGTTCTATTTCGTTAAATTTAAGAGAGTTATCGCGGGAAAGGATGGTCTTGTTGATAATTTTGTGTGTGAAGGTTGGACAAAATTAAAAAGATTTACGACCGGGCGTAATTTTAAAAGATAAAATTAGAAATTTTTGGAAAAAAACAAACTTAAATTTAAAAAAAAAAAATCAACATTTTGACCTTTTGTTGGAGCCACATTTTTATTCTTTCCCTTTTTTTCCGTTTTATTAAAAACCCAAACCGGGGGGGGAAAGAAGGGGTTCCCCGGGTCCCCGGGGAAAATGCAAACCATGAAATCCCCGTGAAATTAAAATTTTTTTTAAAATTTATATTAATTTTAAAAAGCAATCGGGGCCCAAAATTTTTAAAATTTTTTAAATTTTTAAAGATAAAAAAATTTTCGCAAATTTTAAAAAAAGTTTTTTTTAAAAAAAAAATTTCAAAAAAAAAAAATTTCAAAAATCCCATACATTTAAATACGAATATAGAAAAAATTAAAAAAACAAACCAACTTATTCAAAATATAAACAGAAATCCATAGAGCAAAGGGATCATTGTGACGTTTCGATTGGGGCGAACCCCACCCCCTATCTATTCTTCTGAAGTCACGATATCTATTCATCCCCAAACAGCTGTTGGGTGACAAGTGCAGGTGGCCAGGGGGTCATTGTTTGTTGTCTGGCCTCGGTCGGGGAATCTGGTCGGGAATTTACAATGGCTAGGAGTGCCGGGACAATGGGCATTCCGTGTGAGGGTTTTGAAAGGGAGGCCTGTATGCACGCGGTGATAGAGGGGGGGCGGAGGCCCGGGTGTGGGGATGAATAGATGAGAATTATGGCCCCCCGATTCCAGAGGGACGGGGAATTTTTTTTGTGTTTGCCGCAAATGGGGACGAAAGGGGCCCGGGACGAGGGCAGACCTTTTTTACCTGCCAATGAGGAAACGAGGGCAGACCATTCTTTTGCCCTCCAAGGGGAAAAAACAGGGCGTGTGGTGGACCCCCCGGGGTTTTTAAAAAAGGTGCGAATTTTGAAAAGGGGAAAGGTACTTGAAAGAAAAGGACGGAGAAAGGAGATGGGAAAGATTGAACGAAGGGAGAGGGAAGAAGCTTGGGATGGGGAGCCCTGAGGAGACGGACGGACCCCGGGAATGGAAACAGAGAACCAGGAGAAAACGGAGGGGACCCCGGAAAAAGCAAGGATTGTCGGGGCCCTTTGGGGAATAAGGATTGACCTCGAGTGAAAAGACCTCCGCCGGTTTTACCTATTTAAAGCTATTAAATACTTTTAAATATTAAAATATGGCTGTGACAAATTTTCTTTTTACAATGACGGACGTTCATCATGAATTTTCTAAATGTCCGATTCTCTCAAAAAAATAAACATGTGCAGTTGTTTATATTCATAAATATCTCGATCTAATTTTAAAACAAAAGCAAAGCCCGTGAAGTTCAAAGCCCCGGGGAAACATTATTAGATAAAAAAAAAGGGTTTTTAACCGCCAACTGTGCCTGTAAAATTTAAAAGGAAACATTCCAACTTTGATACACCGGCGGATCAAAGGGCCAGAGCAGAGAAAAACTCAATCACATATATGATTGAGGGCCTGGAGGGAGAACACGGACTTATATGGATCATGGTCCTCAACGGGTTAATAAAAGGGATAATAAAAAAGGAAAACTTGCTATGGCTGATCTTTGTTTGAACCCCAAACACCAACAACGTTAAAAAGAGATGGCCCCCTAGGCCTGGGCCCCCCATGGGGGTATTGGGCCATTGAGTTTAATTTATTCTTTCCATTTGCTTTGATCAATTTAAAAACCTTTTTTAGCATCGAATCATGCAGTGAATGATTGGATTTAATTTTACCAAAATTGTCTCAAACTTGACTAAGTGCATTTTTAAGCCTCTAACTATGATTCATACAACCTTTCTTCTTCGAACGAGCATTGACCAGATGTTTTGTACAACAATTATATGGTCCCAAGTTTTCTACAGGGCTCTTTTGTTGACCATGACAAGATCCTTCGATTTTGCCAGAATCGACTTCTTTATTGTCCTAAACTCGTTCAAATCATCCTCATTCGAGCGACACGAGTCTCTAAATTTTTATGGAACTTGTGCTACAACGAAAAATTCGTTAAATTCGTGTACCGTGTTATTGTAAAATCGTGTAAAAAAAAAGACCTCGTAAAAAAAGAGTTGGGCGTAAACTATGTATAACACTTTACATACAATCTACAGAGAGAAATTTTAAATTGTGTAAAGGAGGGTTCACTTTATATTCGTATAGATATTATAGTTTTGGAACTTGTAGGAAGTGAAATTTACGAAAGGAGAAATAAAATTGACAAAGAAATTATTCCATTAAAAAATGATGCCAGAAACTAACAGTTCGAAGAATAGAACAAATATAAGCCTGTGGTTGAGGATAATTTACCAAAATAAGTGATACATGGAAGATTGTTCGCTCACATCCGGTAAAGTGGTTAGTGCCGCTGGCTGCTGTGCCAAAGGGCCTGAGTTTGAATTCCTGAGAAGAATGGATGTTTATAAATTATAGTGCCTTTGCGGCATAGGGGTACCCTAAATATCTATCAAGCCTCGTGAGGTTGGTGAAAGGGGAAGAGAGATTGGGAGGTCCCCTGCCTACCCCCGGTATTTTTTTTGCCTCAAATCTGGTGTGAAACCAAGCCAAATCATCTTGTCACGTTTATGGTGTTTAAGCTGGCGAACGATAGGCGTAAATCTAGCCCCTCGCCTCGAAGAAATTCGTGCACCTCGACTGGCACTGCCAATCAGAGGGCATTAGCAACAACATCAACAACAGGAAAATTGCGTATAGATGTCTGTCATCTCAGGAGTCTAAAATTCGAGAAAGTAAAACTACATCCCATTACCACTTGCAAAGTAATATAAACTTGCTTATATTGTTACTTTTTGATACTTATATGTTATGGGAACCAGAAATTCGCGACTGTGTGCTGACGTCTGTTTGATTTCAACTAATATTTGTACAACCATTCAAATATTCAAGGGAACATGCAAGCCACTCATCCGGTATAGTGGTTAGCAACGCTGACTGCTATTCCGTAGGGCCTGGGTTCGAATCTCGGAGAAGGCATGGGATATTTGTAAATGTGTAGTGCCTTTGTGGCATGAGGATACTCTAAATAGCTGTCAAGCTGCAAGTCCTCTCGTGAGGTTGGTGGAAAGGGAAGAGAGATGGGAGGCCCCTGACCACCTTCAGCGTGTTCTCCTTCAAAATTGGGAAGGAACCGAGCCAAATCGTACTGTCGTCTGCGTGGTGCTCAAAGCTACGGCTAACGCCAGGCGTAACTCTAACCATTTGGTGCGAGGAATTTCATGGGCCTTGATCTGACACAGACAGGTGGCATTAGTAACAACATGAAAGATAAAATTAAAGACAGGCTGCCAAATAATATTTTAAAAATAAATCGTCACTTTCTGTGATAAATCCTCGAAAATGGCAGTTGATGCATATAGTTCATTCTAAGGAAGTAATTCATTTCATAAAATTTCTTTTTGATTGCTTTAGAGGACGCTGTTGAGTACTAAGACTTTTTAAAAAGTTGTTCACCTCTTAGCATATTTGTGTAAACAAACTCGGGGAAGGAACATAAGCACACTATGAATAGAGAGAAGAAACAATAAAATAGCAATATTTTTGGAGCAACTAAATTTAACAGCGAAGTTTTCGGAAAAAATTAAACGCGTGATACAAAAATAACTAAAAATTTTAATTACTATTAATTTCTCTAGTTAAAATTATTAATATAAATGTACTTCACTCTTTCATGAAAGAAAAATAATCCCGAAGTTCCACAAATATCTCTTTTAAAACCAAAGATTTAGAAAAGGCTTAAAAACTAGTTCTAAAATGCTTATGACCGAGATTTATAAAGCAAATTTAGCTCTGGAAACTACTTATTATTGTAAAAAACCCTAAAAATTATTCTTTTACATTTGAAACTAAAAGGAGATAATTTGCAATATGTACATTCTTCCAAAATACATATAAAATAAAAAAAATAATAAAATGGATAGACCAAACACTCACACAAAGCAAAATATATTTTATTCATAATTCGTAAGATAATTTTTTTAAATGATGATTCGTTCATCCAATGCAATAATTTTCAACTGGTAGATCGCGAACATGAAGGGTTTCGTGAGGTGTATAGAAAGAATCTACTTTCCTAATGGTCTATTTTCCTAAAAGATGCAAGAAAAACTTTATCAAGCAACTGGATCCACTATCTTTTGTTTGGAAATGTAAGTCTAGGGCAATTTCTAACTCAAACGGGAAAAGAATTAAAAGGCGACTGGAATGAGAAGCACTCTAAATCCTTGATTTCTCCCAAGAACCCAAAAAAAGCTCGCATTAAAGCACAAGGTTTTTTTAAAAAAGCCATTTTTCTTCACCCATCATGTTGTACCTTTTTCCCCTCTGGGGGGCGGAGTTACTCACCTGAAAAAAATTTCACACTTTTTTAAAACTTTTAACTGCGTGGGCAAACACCTTGGTTTGTCAGGGGTCTTGCAAAAATCTTAATGTTCCCCCCTTCTTGATTTCATCAAAAAAAATCAGAAAATTTCTTCAACCGTTACCACAGATTTCAAATGAATCTATCAGGAAATCCCCGGGTTCGACAATTTTTCCAGCCTTTTAAGGACCTAGAGCAGTTCTTAAACCTCGTATCAACACTTAGCTCTGAAAAGGATGAGAATGTCTTGATACAATTAAAAATTGGAGCTTATTGTTCATTAGTTGTTTTCTTTTGCAAGACTTCCTCATTCTATTTTTTCCCCCCACCCCATGCAATTTTTTGATCGCTTTAGTAGGGAAAACTTCACCCCTCAGATCTTATTTCAAACCCCTCTCCCTTTTTTCTTACTTTTCTTCCAAGTGGTTATTTAAAACTTCCTTTGAAAAAACCCACGCGTTTTTTTAAGGGGGTAAGGTTTAAAAAGATTTAAAAAAATATTATTCTTTAACCCTTGTTATTAAGAAATATATCCTTTTTTTTGAGATGCGGCCCCGGTTGAAAGAGGCTTTCTGTCATGGAATGTGACGTCATTTTCTTTCTTTTCCTAAAAAGCGAAACAGAAATTAAATCAACTGGGGAATGGTTTCCTCACCCTCCATCAGCATTGTTGACTGCATTTAATGGACTGTTTTTCTATTTTTATAACTTCAACAAATTTTTTCGTTCAATTTATTATGATGAGTGGATAAAGGCTTTCTAAGGGTTTCCCACGAAAGAACGCCTTGTCAAGTTCGCCCCCGTACCACTAAAGACCCGCCGTGTGGGCAGCGATGCCCCAAATCTGTCGGGGGCTGAAAGTCCCCCCGTTGGTGTGGTGTGGTAGTTAGGAGAGAGGGGTGCCAGCTCAGGTGTCGTCCACGTCCTTGACCATGGTTCAAAAATTTCGTGGTCCGTGCCAAAAGCCCTCGTGAAGCTAAACGTGCGACGTTAATAATCAATCAATCAAACAAATTTAACCGTTCCGTTTGGAAAAACTCATTAAATTGTCCTGCGAGAGAGTGGGAATTTTCTTCACATCACACTATTCAGCTTCTCGAGGGCTTTTGGAGACGGATCTCGTAATTTTGAACCATGGTCAAGTGACGAAGACGACACCTGAGCTGGCACCCCTTTCTCCTTACCACACCACACCAATGGGAGGACGTTTGAGCCTCGGCAGATTTAACGTGTATCGGTTTTCTCTGCAAGTTCTCTGCGGTTTTCTCTTCAGCGGTACTAGGCTCACTCAAACTCGTGACATGTTAGCCAAGCGTTTGTTACCTTGACCGCTACCGTGGCCGAGTTGTCCTGTGTCAGTTCTCTAAATTATTTTGTGAAAGATTATTTTTCTAATAGACTTCGCCAGTTATAAATGAATTAATATGCTGCTTTATCAAAAATAGATATTAATGTTTTACTACTTTTTATGAGTAACATATGTATTCGAGAATCTATTTTAAACGTATACTTAAGTGAAACATATGAATAAAGAAAAAAATATTCAGGACCTTATCTAACAAGAAGAGGGCATGACTAAAAAAATTCATTTGGGGACGAGAGACTTTGTGTAATAGTAGTACCCTTTAGGGTATTCAACCTTCAATGTAATTTCACCGATTGAGCAGTCCATTCGGAAAAAATAGCTTTTGAAATTCATACTTAGCTTTTATATAATTAAGTTTTAATTAGCATCAGAGAAGCTGAAGCATACTTGGTACAATGCCTGTTTACCACACTGTCGGCCAAGGTTAGAGTAGCGAGATCGTTATTCTGTGTGTGTGTGTGTGTGTTTTATTTTTTAAATCCATTTAACTTATTTTACATTTAAATAAACGTATTTAAAAAAAAGACTTAATAAATTTTTTATATAATTATAAAATAATTAAATTAATAATATATATTATAAGATGTATATCGTTTTTATTATATTAATTATAAAATAATTTTTTTATAAATAATTATTTTAATACATTTTATATATTATTATAATATTATATACAATATTTTATTTATAATATATTGCATTTCTTATTAGAAAAATATTTATAATTCATTTTTATTTAAAATATCATTTAATATTTATTATACTATATTTTTATGATAAATGTTATTTATTAATAATTAAATTTATAAAATATAATGTAAACATTTATATAATTGTAGTAATTATTTTACTTTTTAAAATACAAAATAATTATCATTTAATATTTAATAAGTCCTTTAAAAACAAGTTTGTTTAATTGTAAAAACAAATTAAATGAATTTAAAATAAAAAAAAAAAAAACGATCTCGCGACTCGAACCTTGTCCGATTACGTGGTAAGCAGGTGTTCTACCAGTTATGCCATTGCATCTTTGCTACTAATTAAAAATTAATTGTATAAAAGCTAAGTATGAATTTCGAAGGGTATTTTCTCCGAAACGACTACCCATTCGGCGGAATTATATTGAGGGTTGAACACCCTTTAGGAGTACTACTTTAAAAGCCCGTTCTAAAAATAATACCCTAATCGCCCCCCCTTGTAAGCCAAAACAATCTAAGATTAAGCCAAACTTTGAATTGTTTTGCTTAACAAACAGACAGGAGCAAAATCCCCCAAAAAAATTTTTTTTCTGAAAAGGTTAACTTGTTTAACCAAGAACCAGTCAATTTTTCAAGATCTCAATTTATTTTTTTTTTGTAGCTGTGTCACTTGGGTGCCGGGGACTTGAATTTTTAAAAAATTATCGTTTTTTCACTGTTTTATATTTTTGCAAATATTTCTGTTAATATATAAAAATAAAATAATTAGAATTATTTTTATTTATTTTTTTAAATAAAGCTTCTCTTTGACGCGCATCAAACGAGCTCTGCTAGGAGCACCTGTGTTTACTTTTGCATAGGTTTCTGATGAGTGCGAATCCATATGATGTGTTCAGATAGAAAAATTAGAAGAAATTAAATTTGGGCTTATCCAAAAGTATATGGATACACGACTTTTGTATCTTAAAAGCGAAACAAAGAGAAAAAAAGTTAAGTGATGGGAAAATACTAAGTTCAACCAACCACCGACAATTTTTTAAAATTTTAAAATTATAAATGGTTAGGGAAAAAAATATCGGGCTCAACAAAAAGTGCGTTTTGGATTGTTTATTTACATCTTCTGTCTTCAAATGAGAGCCCCCCAACATAATGTATCCTGCGATTAAAATGTCTGGTGCAAGTTTCAAAGACAGAAGCTGAATGGATTGATTGATTTTTAAGTCGTGTTCAGCTACACGAGGGCGGCGACGGACCACGAATTTTAAAAGGGTTGATGGGACGAACCCGAGCTGGCACCCCTCTCTCCAACTCCACACCAAACAAAGGCATTTCAGCCCCGACAGAAAGTGTATCGCCCCACACGGGGAAGTGGTACGGGCTCGAACTCGTGAAAAAACCACAACCGATACCTATACCACTTAAAGCGGGATGAAACTGAATGTAACAAAAAAGGGACTATGATCATAAACACATACATTGGTATATACCGTATAAAAATGAAGCCAATTTTTTGAGACTAGGTGACCCCCTGTTAAAGGGAAATGCTTACATAGAAAGACCCAGAACCCAAATGAGTTAGTTAATAACATCATATGGTCAGTGATTCCAAGATCTATATTTTTGTGGAATTAAAAACTCTAAAGTATTAGGGTTAAATAGGGCTATTGCACAATTCAATATGAGTCATGTAGTAAAATTAATGATATCTTAAACTAGTTAACTAGTTCAAACTAGTTACAGTTATAATTGTGTGCCATGCTTCAAAAAAATAGATGCACGAAGATTCGTGTAGCCGAACGAAAGCGTTTTAAGATCCCAAAAAAAGGCAAAATTGTTAAAAATAATGAAAAAAAGAAAATTAGAAGAGTCTATTGTAAGAGTAGAAAGTGTAAAAAAAAATGTTTCATATACTTGTAGAAAGTTTTAAAAAAGGTAAGTAACCTTCTTCTCAAAAACTGCTTATCATATAATACTCAAATTTTCACACAGTGTGTGAGTAGACTTTTAACATGTTAACACATTTTAATGTGGAGGGATTTAGATATGTCTATCAAACCTTTTTAGATATGACTTTTTTTTTAACTAAATTAAAGGGAAAAAAATTGGACAATTTTCAAAAAATTCATAATTGATTTAATTTTGTACAAAAAGACAAAACCCTTCGTTAAAGTGTTTTTAACAGTATATATAACCTACTGTAAAAAGTTTGTCCATGAGAAGTATGTAGTTTCTAAGAAAAAAGTACATAAACGTATGCAATTTAACATGGGCTCCAATGGACGTGCCGGAACCCTTTAGTCATTAATTTATTTTTATTGAAAGAGATAAAATAGGTTCTCATGCATTCTAAGCATTACACATGGGGCTTACAAAAGAAAGTAAATTAAAACAAATAAAATAAAGAATCTCTCAAAATTTTCCTTCATTTTAAGGCAGTTTTGCACTTGAAAACATCACTAATGAGGGTATATCTATGGTGTGAATATAGGGAATTATATCTATTCAATGGAAAACTTTTTGACAGTAAAATTATCAATTCAATAAACTGTCATTTGATTGCATGATTTTATTGTCCTAAATTTAACTTCGTTAAAGGTATCCGACTACGTTCATAACCGTGATTTTAAAAAAAGCGCATAAATGGATAACTTTCATGATATTTAGTGTCACTTAGATTAGAATAGATGTATAAATTGAGCATTTTAACAAAAATTTTAAATACAATATTTCGGCATAAATTAACTTAGAATAACCTTTTTCAAAAATGTTCTCCTTTAAAAATGCTTCTATTATATAATAATATGCTGCCTGTATATAGCTGACCCTAAAAGAAGCTCAACTATGTAAATTTTAAAAAATTGCTTTTATTTTTTTCAGGTTACAACCATTGAAATAATTATCGGCGTTTTCTTAAAATTTCTTCCTGTGTTGTCGTAAAATATGGTGGCCGCGGTAGCCAGTGGTATAGGTATCGGACCGTGGCTGTCTTTCAGAGTTCGAGCCAAGTACCACTAAAGAGCCAGCCGTGTAGGGCATCGATGCACGTTAAATCTGTCGGAGCTGAAATGTCCTCCCGTTGGTGTGGTGTGATAGTTAGGAGAGGTGCCAGCCAGTGTCGTCCACATACATGACCATGGTTCAAAATTACTGGTCCGTCGCTTAAAATGCCTCTCGCTAACATCGATGTTAATAATCAATCAATCAGTCGTAAAACATGGATAAACGCACTTATAAATTATATATTTCAAAAATTCTAGTTGAGCCTCTGTACAGAGGTCTGAGCTATAGACAGGCAAAATATTATTATAATAGAAGTATTTTTCACAAAAGGAGACTATTTTGAAAATGGGTCATTCTATGTTCATTTTTTGTCAAAATAGTGTACTTAAATAATTTTTTTAGTAATACTATTCTTAAAACAATTTTATATACATTTTCTAATCAAAGTGACACTAAATATCATAAATATTATCCATCTATACGCTTTTGCAAAATCACGATTCCGAACGTAGTCGGATACCTTAAAAACCCATCATTTATCCTTTTTGAAGTAGAATAGACTGAATTGTCCACTAAATACATTAAACTCGCAGGTGCTTAGTTTGTATATCAAAATAACACAGATCAAGAAGCCGGTTCTACAATAGAGGTCAACAAAAAGGGTGTACATTTAAATTGTTTGTTCAATTGTAAGTGAATCAAATTCTAAATTAAATTCACGTTACTTCACGTCACAGGGATATGGATCTATAAAAGATCATCCACCCCCTATCTGAAATTGTACTTTTGCTAAATTAAATTTTCGAACAACGGAATTTTATACCCTCAAGCACATAATTAAGTAGAGGTTATCAGTACTGCTGCATTACCTTCAGTCAAAAACTTTTAAACAGTATTAAAAAAGGTTTCTTCTCGTTGTAATTAATATATGTAAGAAACGCTTTACCCCTTAAATAAATAATCACTTTTATATTACCTATACAAAGCTAAACGTGTTCGCATTTTGCCATGTTGCTTTTATGGAATGGAATACTATTGCCATTAAAGATACCACTTGTGTAGGGAGGCTGACGTGAGTTAAATTTGTAGCGGCTCAAAGTCGTCCTATGGTGTGGAAGTTTGGAGTGGTTGACAGCTTGGTACCTCCTCACCATTTGATTATGATTCAAAATCGCTTCGTAGTGCATCATAAATAATAAATCAAATAATAAATCAGCATGTTTAATTATTTTTTCTGTGTGTGAAAGGAGTGTTAATTTCCTAGAACGACGTGGATTAAAAAATATATATGAATGATTACTTTCACAAACATAAATGTTTCTATTATTAAACTGGGAATTCTTTTTTTATATTGTGAAACTAAGAATTTTGACAATCCAAAAAGGGGTCCCAAAATAAATTTCTCACACCAAGGACATTCGAATTATGTTATGTTGCTTAGAGAAGTGATGAATCAATTTTATGAATAATATGATTAATTACAATTTGCGTTTTTTATCTTACAGGCGTATTTATCTCAATTTTGAGGAATGTCTATATAAACATTCTATAACCAGATCCTTTTTATGTACTCGTGATTGAATCTCACTACCAAAGATTTATCTTAAAAGTGAGTGTTGCTTTTATATTTTTGCAAAACTGTTTTTCTCACTGTAACTACTTCCAAATGGTTTTTATAATACACATTATTTCCAAAATGTAAATCAACTTGTAGAAATGATGTTCATGAATATTATGTATGTGAATTTGTTACAAAAAAGCGTTGAGAGTTGTTTTGTAATCTTTCAAGGAATTCTTTTCACGAAATATCTGGGCATAAATATCATTATTAATGCTTAATCGAAAAAGAGTTTTTTCTATAATCTTAGGAAAGTTTCAAAAAAGAACTTTTATATAATATAGAAATAATATCTGTCTTTTAAAATATATGCGCATTTTGTAACTTTGATAGAAAAGTACTTGAAAACTATTTTTCAATGTAATTTTTGCTTCAGTACCTTGAATCAACTTTTGATATTTTGTGTCAATTGAACTGAGATTTCCTAAGAATGCTGTGAGAATATCAAAAGCTTTGTAGGTCCCTTCAAACTTTATCATTTATATCCAGTACCCTACAAATATTCTACGAATTCAAGCTCAAAATCTTAATTTATGCGTTTCTTAGGCCTGACTTCTGCGACACTAAGTCCTCGTCTAAAACGTGAAATGGGATAATCAGAAATATGATCAATCACAAAAACTTTGGTGTAAAACTTAGTCAAGAAAGATCACTGAAAAAAAATATTTTAATATCTGTAGCTTTTACTTGACATATAAATCAATCATTGATTAATTTTAATGAACTCTACGAACACGATTATCTTGTCTTTGACGATAATCAGCTAAAAAAACTACGTGGTAATCTATGCTCGAAATAGCATTCCCCATATAGAACAAAAACTGTAGACTCATAAATATCCTTCCACTTTGATGGTATCTGTCCCAGGCTGCACTTTTAATTCATTTTAGAACATCGATATGAAATTGAAGTATCGGAATTTTCCCATCTAATTTTTTTCCCGATAGGGCTGCGGATTGGTATTTTTTACCAATAGTTTTACCATTTTACCAGTACGTTCCCCGGGAGCTGGTATCACTTTTTAGTGTGGCACCGTATAGGCGATACCAATTGTCGCAAGGAATTTTGACGACCAGTTTCCACCACAGAGGCTCAAGAACCTGAGCTCTGACGAAGCGAACTTGTTCAAGGAATTTAATTTTGCTGACTTTAATGCTGAATTTGCTGAATTTAATTTTTTTTACATGTCCTTTAATCATACGGCATGGACGCTGTCAATTTTCTGCTTCAGGAAAATCCACCGACTTAGGCCTTTGTCGAATCCCCAACATTAAGTGCAGAGGGCTAGCGAGAACCCAACTACGCCTCCCAGCCAGCCCATCTAAATAGAGAAATTGGTTTTCCAAACCCAAACCGCTTTTGAATTTCTTCTTTGGAAGAAAGAGAAAATAGACAGTTAACCTAACAAGGAATCGGCAAATTTTAGAGACAGAAGGGCCAATTTGGATGTGAAACTGGGAATATCTATATTATTAGTTATTAATTATTAAAGTAACATTTGCGCTGGTGCCTCGGCAGCAGTAGTGATCAGGAATGTCATATTCGAATTAATATTATTTTAATAATTTTTAAACATAGTTTTACCTGTGGTAACATTTTGTATTTCTTCAAAAACTAAGTGAATTATGGAAGATATTTTTATTTCTGTCGCTCGAGTAAAGAACAACTGTTGTCAAAATTTCATCATAATATTGCAAATTTAGCTTTCAAGTTTCGTGTAAAACTTTTATACCCATAATACTGTAATTGCTTTATACGGATATTTCTTGTTTATATTAACAAAGAAATTGATTTTGGTTGTTCTTATGCGTAATAAAATCGTTTCAAAACTCTTTTTTTAGTAACACTGATTTTATAAAATACGGATATATCTTGTCACTTCTGTCGGGTTTTAAGTGTATCTCTCTTTCATTCATTAAGGACTCTCACAAATTCATTTATACGAATAAGTAATTATTGATCACTTTAAGAGTATCTTATCCTGGTGGTATGTGGCCACCTGATGATCAAGGTGACGGACTCGTGGCTGGCGTGTCATGAGTTCGAGTCCAGTACCACTGAAGACCCGCCGTGTAGAGCAGCGGTGCATGCTTAAATCTGTCAAGAGCTCAAACATCCTCCCGTTGGTGTGGTGTGGTAGTTAGGAGGGGCAGCTCAGGTGTTGTCCTCGTCACTTGACCATTGTTCAAAATTACGTGGTCCGTCGCCAAAAAGACCTCGTGTAGCTGAACAGTGCGAAGCTAATATTCACTCGCTCATGGCTGTATTTTTATCAATATAAACTGGAATTTTTACTGCTTTAGAAACTAATATTTTACTGATTCTCAGTAAGCTTATTTTAAAGGAAACACAACATTTTAATATCTTAAGATAATTATATCTTATATATAAACCTGTCAAATATTTAAATGCATATTCAAATACAGGTATGATTTTTCAATGAATTATAAAGGAAAAGTAATATAAAAAGAAGTACGTCAATTCCTATTTAGCTCAGCAATGAAAATTTTCTTAAGTTACTTTTATTAAATAATTACAATTAAAATAAATATGTATATACATATGTCAGCAGAATAACAATATAAAGTGGCAAGTCGGTTGGGTGACTTGGTTGGTTTATCGCTAGCCTTCAACCCAAGGTCACGGGTTCGACCCCGGCCCAATTCAATGGATTTTCATGATGCAGAAAATCGAAAGCTGCCTTGTCGTATGATTATATGACATGTAAAAGATCCCTAGGGCGAGAGGGTTCTCTAGAAAAATTAAATCTTAGTACAGGTTCGCATCGTCAGAGCTCAGGTGCCTCACTCCAGGGAGGAAACTGGACGTCAAAATTACCTGCGGCGATTGGTATCCGCCTATATGGCACCGCACTAAAAAAGATACCTGTTTTCGATGATGTACTAGATAAATTGATGAACTCTGTTAACAACAGTTCATAACCTGCCACATGAAATATTAAGTGGTAAAATAGAAAGCGATTTTTTTCCTTGTAATAATCAATATATAATGTCGCTACCTATTGCCTTCATTCGGAACATATTTAATTTTTTCTCCCAAATATAACAGTAAAATTAATTAAATAAATTTAATTCATGAATTATTATTTGAAAAAAACTGTATCAACATCAAGTGTCATCCACTACAAGTTTAAAAATATGTATTTGAACTTGAGTGAATGAGTAAAAATATTTTATTAACGATTGAAAATTTGAACAAGATATATATATAGGGAGAGAATGAACTAATAGTAGAGCGAATGAAAAAGAAGAAAGATAATAGTGTTTTTGGTAGACATTTTTTATAAAAATAATACAGAAGACTGGAAGAGCTACAAACATCTATGCAATGAGCCACGGTTTGCTCACTCCTGGTGGCCGCGGTAGCCGAGTGATATAGGTATCGGATCGTGGCTTGCCTTGTCACGAGTTCGAGCCCAGTACCACTAAAGACCCGCCATGCACGTTAAATCTGTCGAGAGCTGAAACGTCCTCCCGTTGGTGTGGTGTGGTGTGGTAGTTAGGAGAGGGGGGTGCCAGCTCAGGTGTCGTCCACGTCACTTGACCGTGGTTCAAAATTACGTGGTCCGTCGCCAAAAGCCCTCGTGTAGCTAAACAGTGCGACGTTAATAATCAATCAATCAATCAATTGCCCACTCCTGACCTAAGTGATTGGAATCTATAAAATACAAATGTTAAAAACAATATGGGCTGGATATCCTAACATTAAGAATACCCGGAGGCGTCTCTCCTTTTTAGCATTTCCACTTCTTAATACAAAATTTAAAGTTTGAATGATTTCAGCCATGAAATCCGTTTTTGTGTGCATCTTCGTTCTTGCGTTGATGATGGCAGCGTGCGAAGCGGGAAACTCAGCCGAATCGGATCAAAAAGCAAACAACGAGAAAGGTGACTCCAAAAGCAATGCTGGAAAAACTGACTCAAGTGGAAAAAGACCCCCAAGATTGGGTTTGCGTTGGGGTAAGATTCCAACCGAAACTTTAAAGTCGTACAACAAATAATTTGATTTTATTCTTAATAATATAATGGAAGCCTATATTAAAAAATTCGTTTTCTTACATTTTTAAAAAGGGCACACTTGGTAACATTATTTAATGCAAATGTCGTGCTTAAATTTTAAAATGATAAACTCTAAGAAACCCGACTTAATTATTTAGATACCACTTAAAAAAAATCACTTTGTACTCAAACACTGTGTTGTTAGTCGAACACACACCTACTGTATCCTGTACTACGAGCATCCTACACATACTGGACTATTGTGATCTATACTATTTATCATTTATTGATCTACTTTTTGATTGATTGGGTTTCTTATAATGTTCTTAAAGGTAAGTTTTTGTATTTTTTTATGGTGTTTAAAATTAAGAGAATCTTCAAATTTGGTCGATTATCTGTAGAACTTCTGGACAGATTTTAGTAAAACTTGGTATGTACATAAGGTTTATATAATACAAAAAAAGCATTCCACTGCAATAATAAACACGCATAATCGTGCGTAATACTCATCAGTGTCAGAAAGTATGAAAAAGCGGTTACAGAATAGAATATAAAAAAAAATCGGTTAATATTGAGTATGGTCCCTTCTTACAGATATACAAGCTTTGCTCCCTTTTATACTGGAAATAAGAGAATTTATGAGTTCCTGGGTCAATTGCCCCCCTTGTACAAAACCGTTTTCAACCCTTTGAATGGTTCTGGGAAAGGGGGTTTTGAGAGTTGTGTGGCGGTGTAATCTATATGAAGGGGGACCAACATCACGCGTTGACGATCGTTTTGGCGTGATTGGTTACGTATTTTGGGTTCGGAACGGAAGGCCCCCAAACGAACCTTCCTCTTTCAGTTGCAAATGCTCTCCTAAGAGCATCCCAGACCCTTTTGGGTTAAAATTTCGAAAATCTTGGATAGTCCAGACGAAAAAATCCGCATTTTCCCAAAAAATTAGTTGATGAGATGAGCTCTATGTGGCCTCAGGTTGCCATCCATTAATATGAAATAAGGGTAAACTTCACCCCTTAAAAGCCAAACACAGGGATTCAATACCTCATCACAGTTCCTCCTTCAAACACATGGAGGTGTGTGCGTCCATCCTACGTGGTGCCGGCCTTGACCACCAAGCATTCATTGCCGCAATGGTCAATTTCTTAGCTATTGTTGGGCATGTAAATATTGCCCCTTCCACATGAAAGAGGCAAAACCTGGTTAGGCTGAATTGGTACTTATCAATGTGTGTGTGAAAAGAAAACTGTCGCCCACTGATCCATACTCTAAATCTCTATGATCTTTTCACAATTTTAAGCGGACTCTCCTTTTCGCAGAACTGGGTGAGACGCAACCAACAAATCTTCTTGCAAACAGCCTCCTGCCATGAAGTCTTTTGGGAGCAGTTAGCCTTGAAAATCGCTCAATCCAGGGACGACATACAACTCACAAGAGGCTAAGATGCTGTAACATCCCCGTTACGCTTCACAGTAATGGACAAATGGAAATTTTCTTCGGATACTCTTTTGACCAGTTTTAATTTAGGCCCAACCCTTTGGGTTCGTGTTTTCTGGGGACCCGGGATTTTCCTTTGGAACTGTTTCCATAAGTTTAACGGAAGCATGGGCATTAAATTGAATTTCTTACAAATCTGGATTTGGGACTGGCCTTTTAGCCAATTCACAATTCAGCAACTTATTTCATCATCTAACCGTTGGTAATTACTTATTTTTACTGTATAAGTTCGAATTTAACTGATTGCTGCAAAAGAAAGAAAAAAAAACCCTAAGAAATTCGCCGAGGTGGGCTAACGAACGAAATGCGGATTTTTGCACGCGCGCTTATGAATCTAGTTCCTCGATTAGGTCGGCCCACACACATTATTTATACGTATTCGACGTATACGATATGCATTTTTGTTTCGAAGCGGTATTTTAACATTTTATTCAATTATTTTCATAAAATTCGAACAAATATGCAGATTCTGTTAATCTTGAACACTATAATGCAGTGATTCTCAAACTTTCAATGCTGGCGCCCCCTTTTAATCACAATTTTTTTCGCGCCCCCTTATTAATACAAAAAATGAAAAATTTTTACCCCCAAAAATAGGGTTTTAAATTTTAAAAAAATTAATTTAAAAAAATTTTTTTATTTTTAAAGAAAAAAAAATTGTTAATAATTTTATTTTTTTCTTTTTCTTTAATTTTTTTAAAATTAAAATTTAAAAAAGGTTAGGGCAAAAATTGTTCAGCAAAAAAAAAAGGGGGGTACAATTTAAAAAGTTTTTAAAAACCTTTGAAAATTCCGGCTTTTCAAAAGTTCAATTTTTAATTTTTAAAAAAATAAAACGGTTAAATTAAAAATACCGCTGAATTTGGGGAAAAAAAAAAAGGTTTTTAAAAAAAGGCCCAAATGCGCGATAATGTTTTTCAAAAATGTAAAATGGGTTTTTTTTAAAATGATTGTTTTCCAATTTTAATTTGTTTTAAGCGAATTGTAATTTTAAGCCCTTCACAGAATTACATTTTTAATTGATTTAAAAAATGAACAATAATTTAAAATTCATATGAAGAATAATTGTTTATTTTTTAATATTTAAAAATGGAAAAGATTTCAACATGTTTTTAAACCCGGGGGGAAAGGGGCGTACTGATACGGGAGCAGGGTTTTGGGGTCACCCCAACCTTTTTTTTATATATAATTAATTTTTTTATTGTACAAAATAAAACCCGTGATTCCAGAGAATAATTTAATTAAGAGGAAGCAAAATTACCTACTTTTTCCAGAACTTTTCAATTTTTCTTTTGGGAACAATTAAAAACCCTTTTGCCAGAATTAACGATTTTGTGATCTTGTGTGTCCCGCGCGACCTTTTTCCGTGGGTTAAAAAATCTTGGCCAAGTAATCCTTCAAAGTGCCCCCGTGATTTTCCAAATATCATAAAAAATCTTTTTTTAGGGAAAAAAAAAACACAGAAATAAATAAATTTCATTTCAAAATTCCCCAAATGAAAAACAAACACAATAAGAGAGGGGTCATAACTAACTGTACCAATAACTTAGAAGGTCAAATAGATTATCCCAGAAACAGTTACAGCTATAATGTGCAGTATTTCAAAATAATCGCAGTGATGAATTTTTTATGTTCCTAAATTTTTTTCTATTCTGGGTCTGGGATTTGTTTTTTCTCTGAAAGAGTAGTAAAAATCACTTATCATGAGATTACAGCAAATAAAATAAAAGTTTTTTTATTTGGTTTTTTTTATCAAAGATAGCTAATTAGGTATTGAAGAAGTTTTTATTTTTGAGATGACTTATATCGCCTATAAATTATATCGGAGTAAAAGTGCATTTCTTACTATGTCTGAAAGTATTTTGTTTTAATTCATTCCTGTGTGTAAATTAATTATTTTTTTAAATCTTTTATTTTCGATATGTTCGCGCCCCACAGTTTGAGAAACACTGCTATAATGAAACAAATGTGTGAACAATGACTTTGTATCCAATACTAAAAATCATACGGAACAAAGGATGTTGAGTCATTTAAAAATGTATCAAAAACTTGAGAGCAATTGTGATAAGAAAAAGTAAATGGATCAAAATTAAAAAATCAAGCTATAAAAATAAAGCTATTTTTTATATTTAAATGACTGTGTATAAGACCTATGAATAAACTATGAAAATGAATGAATAAACTATGAAAATGAATGAATAAACTATGAAAATGAATGAATAAACTATGAAAATGAATGAATGAATAACTAGGAATAAAATATGACACACAATCAATGAATAACTAGAGGAATAAAATATGAAACATAATCAATGAATAACTATGAATAACCTATTTTTTCCAAAGCTGATGCTGGCTTAGAAGCGGGAAGCAGGGTTGCTTTATAAGATTCGAACTTAAAGTAAAAATATAAAAATATAAATTTATAAAAATATTTGTAAATAATTACAAAATAGTGTGGTAGTTTATTTACGTATACTAATACAAACTCACGTTACAAGTCTAACATTTTTTGCTTTGATGTCTTTGTAAATAATATTACTCTGTCAATTTTATACTTCACAATCAGGAAACATATTAGAAAATTGAATTAAAAATCATTAAAAGTTTAAAGTGGAAAACCACATTTAACCATTTTGCCGTTATAAATGCTCTCAGTGCGTTCATTTTATCTATCCCTCAACGTTGCTGTGCGATTTCGCACTGTTTCAAACGTTACAAACTCGTGTATCAAGTTCTAATGTACTTGTTTGTTTGTTTTCTTTTCCTTTTTTGCTAATGGGAAGGAAATTTTCCAGCCCGAATGGAAGATTTTCCCAAATAAAATTTTTTTTCTAAAATAAGTTTTTTATTTTAGTTATACAAAATGGCATCAGTTTCAAGCTTTCAAAAGTTAAAGGCGAGATGTCAATTGATTTTGAAAGTGATTTTACTGATATTTTGATGATAGTGATAATGAATCATTTTTTCTAATATAAATTCAGGGGAGTGAGGGGGGAGCCCGAATAATTTTTTGGGATGCACTCAAAATGTTTATGCATATTATCTTGTCTTACAAAATATTATATTTTTTTTCTTTCAAATGTGGCTGCGGATTGGTAACTACCATTGCAGATCTACTACGTTCTACGGGAGCTTGTATCACTATTCAGTGTGACACTATATAAGTGGATACCAATTACTACAATGCAATTTTGACAAACAGTTTCCTCCCCAGAGGAAGGCACCTAAGCTTTGACGATGAAAAATTGAACTAGGAATTTAATTTTGCAGGGAACACAGAAATGAAACAGTTACCCTAGGGATCTTTAATATATAGGGACCAAAGATTTCATTCGTGAATTCGGGGTTATTCGTAATATCGAGTTCCAAAATTATAAATTTTTTGTACTTACGTTTTAGAAATTCTATAAGAGGAGTTGAAAATTTTTTTTTCTCTCTCACTATACTGACAATGTTAAATTGGCTGTTTTCGTTGAATCTTTTCTCAAAATCTGTTATATGTACATGCCTGAAATTTTTCATACAAATAAAGTATACCTTTCTTATTATACTGAAATGAGCTTTTAGCTAATTTTGAATTTGCTTATAATTTATAAAATATTTTATGAAACATAGTGAACTTTGACCTATTTTTACATAAAAAATTTGTAAAAAAATGAATTTTGAGTTTTTTTTACAAAAAGCTCATTTCAGTATATATTAGCCATCATTATAAATAAAAATGTCGTAAAAAATGTACTTACCTGTGAAAAGTAGTTTCTCAGAAAAGGTACATCGAACATCTAAATGTACATTTTGCGATAAATTGATTTTAATGTGTATAGTGAGACTTCTAATCGGCTATGAAATGAAAAATTAAAAGGCTCAATTTAAAAGAATACATGTTTTGGTATATATCAGACACATTCAACTTTAAGCAAAAACGAAGTACTTTGTTTACATTTTTCGCCATTCAAATGGGTGCTGCCCGGTTTCAACGATTATTTAAAAGTAGGTTTTAAAGGCTTCTAATTACCCTAGAGGTTATAGTAAGGTATTTTTAGAAAGATTCAAACCTAAACAATTTAAAAATGTAAAAATCTCAAATTGTCAAAAAAATAAGCTTTTAGCTTTCTCCACAATAAACAATTACTAAAAACATTCTTATCTAAAAATTACACACTTTATTATTCAGCAGCTAAAAATACTATTTACGAATTTTTACGTATCAGTCAATTGGAAATTTTAAAATACTAATAAGTGTTTGACAATTTGTTCTATTTGATTCCTATCTCGAAAGAGTTCTTTTTCGACCTTATACAGAAAAGATAGTACGCGTCCTTTACATTCATCTACTTGGGTTTTTAAACAATTTGAAACATTTGAAAATGTAGCAGCTTTGACAGAAGGCCCAATATCAAAATCTGCATCAGAACCGCTGGGCATTGCCTCCGACAAAGCAATAATAATTTTCTGCAAAACCGTACGCGGAATGAACTTCACTTATCTCAAGAAAGATAGCAAATGGTAAAAACTCTTAAAATGTCCCCTGCACTGTGTAATGGGATCAGATAAAAAAATTTCCTGTCATATTCAAAACTCATGCAAAAGGTTACACTCATGACTCCTCTGCACCAGTAAAGTCTAATAATAAATTACACCCTGTCTGTCAAAATTTTCTGATCAGAAGAAAAATATTTTTCTGTTTCGGATAAAAAGGATATATCATTTGAAAAGATTTTTTTTTTCAAATCCAAAATAGTTTTGTTCCTTGTACTGTTGAAATAATTCATTAATTTGAAGTTTTAAATGCGTTAAATAGGGTTTTTTTCTTACTTCCTTTTAAATGGGGAGGGGAATACAATTCGTCAAATGTAAATTTTGTTAAATAAGGTTAACGAATCCCTGGTTTTAATATTGATTTCGAATAAAATATTAAACAGTCATCCTTCCCACTGACAAATAGTCACCAATCATTTCAAAAGCAAGGGAATTGAAAATAAGACAAATAAACTGAGGATGAAAATAAATTTCTTTAAACAATAAAAAATCATGCAATGAAACAAAAAAGCACAAATTCGCTTCCTTGCTTCAATTATAATTTTTCACAACATTTGGCAATGAAAAAAATACTCTGATAACGTTAACTATTTTAAACTTTTCCAAAGAATTTATTAATTAAATTGTAATCAAAACGTGTTTTGCAGCAAATATGTTTTTTCCCAACTTTTCTTTTCTTTTTAGGAGCAAAATAAGGAAATTAAAGAATTCTGAAGCTGAAATTTCTTACAAAAGCTTGAATTCTTATTTTATTTCTAGAATGTGATCAGCTACTTTGATAAAGATCTTCATTCTGAAATTATATTTCAAATGCATCAAAACCCTTTTAGAAAAACTATTCTGTAATTTATCACACGTAAAAATAAAAATATTTCAGATTTTATGACCTTTTTTTTTAAAAAAATTTTAGGGAAAAAGGAAAAAATCCCCATTTGGAATCGTAAAAAATGTAAATGGTTTTAATAATTTTCATAAAAAAAAAAATTTTTTTTAAAAAATTTAAAAATTTTTCAAT
>BMAV01012024.1:0-25251 GCA_019973955.1 Trichonephila inaurata madagascariensis
ATTTTTTGGGAGAGATCGGGCCCCGGTTTTTACCCCAGTAACATCAAGTAAAGAATCGTTACGGTGGTCCTGGGTTCTTGTCGGGGTTGGTTTATGCTGAACGGCGGAATGAGCTTAACATTTTCGGGGGTTTTAAAAGGGGGGGATCGCTATTGTGGGGGGGTACTTCTTCCCCATGGCATCTTTCCGGGGTGCCATTGGTCCGACTTCTTTTTATGGATGACAATCCCGGCCACATCCCCTCTTGCGGTTGAGGAGCGGGGAAAGTGAAGATATCACTCGAATGTTTGGCCAGGGTGCTCCCCAGATTTAAATCCCATCAAACATGTGGGGGGATGCTTTGGGGGCGTGTTGCCACCCTTACATCATCCGGAGAACAACCAACAACTCAAGCAGATGTTGATTGAGGAATGGGCACCCTCCCCAAAAATTTGCACCAGCTGGTTCTGAGTATGCGGAGACGGTGCAAAGAAAACCATTGTAGTAAGGGGAGGGTTATACCATAAGAAATCTGCTTGTTGTTCTTCCTTTTGGGATGACAATCATGAGTCACGATACTATGCGTTCAATAAAGCTTTTTTTTGTTTGTTTCCCATACCTTGCGTTTTTTTCCCTTTTTTCAGCGCCGATGCTTTCGTCATCCTTCAAGTACATAATACTCTCCTCATTTCAAATTTCATGTCTCGATGTTTTTTCTGAAGTTATGGCAATAAACCCACCTGTTGCTTAAGTTTTGCACACCAGTGTATTTTACATCCTTATTGAAAATGAATATCTTATCTCAATTCTTTGAATTTTGGTATATGGCCATGGCCACATACCAAAGAGATCCTAATTGCTAACTCGTGACCGGCATTATCGAGACTCAGGTTCAAATTATAGTGCAATTGAAGACCCGCTATGTAGAGAGGATATCTACGCTAAATCTGTCTAGGCTCAAAGTCTTTAGATAGGCGTAGTGTAGAAGTTTGGATAAGGGGTTGTCAACTCAGATGCCGCGATCATCACTTAAAATTACGAGGTCTGTCACCAATCGCCTAGTTGATTCTTCAGAGGGTGACGTAATTTAAAATCAAAACAAATTGGATTTTCAAAAATGACATTTTAAATATACAACATTTTGATACTTTTCAATTTTATTAGGTCGATAGTTTACTTTTATTTTCCATCTTCGTATAGTAGACTTTTTTTAATGTTTTTTTCTACTTTTTGTTATTTCCATATTATTATTAGCCTGCTAAATCGCAAAGGGAGAACGGTGGTACATCAATTTTCGTATTTTGGGTCTTAAGCCAGAAATTGAGTTTTGATTTTTGCTTGGTTCCAATTTTTTTTCTTTCAAATAAACTTTTTTTGCTATAAATAACTATAGTGTTAATTTTTTTGAATTACTTTTCTTTTTTGTTATGTAATTTTCCTATAGAATGTTAGTTATCTTATATGCAGGATCATTCATAATTCCATCCTGGGTTTCGAAACGCTATAGTACCGGTTGTTCATAATTAAACTAGTTACTTGCAAGCAGTCTGTAGCAAAGACTATGCAATAGAATTGCATGAAAATTGGGTAAAAGCAGAATGAAACTATGGAAATTTTATCGGTGGAAAAAAAACAATGAGTTTCAAAAACCACCACTAGATGGCGTTGTTGCAATGTATACCATTGACATATGCAAATGCCGTGACCATAGTAGTCCTGTGCCCTCGTAGCAACCTACAACTTGGCCTCCTAGATCCCCGATTTGAATTCTTGCCACTTTTGACTGTGAGGATACCTAAAGGCTATGGTCAACTGTTGGGGAGTGGTCCCTATGTGTTTTTGCTCTCAGGAAACCAGACGAGAATGTTGACACAACACCCTTTATTTTCTCTTTCGGTTGTGCTCGGGGCGTATGTCGGAACACTTGCGATGGGCACCGTAATTCCACGATCTCACTCGTCTGATCTCCCACACACTCTCTGAAACTCTAATCCTCGTTTCGCTAAATACACTTAATCACCGCCGGGCGGCACCCACTGCGCATGCTCGAACAGTCAACCGTGATCCCATCCCATCTCTATCCGACCTTAAAGAAAGCATAAAAATCCATGTGCGTAACATTCCCCAGTTCATGGAGTTTCAACAGTCGAACATATGATTTTAAGCTTCCAGATGGTAGCAGAAAATGGTGGACAGCATATCGAGCTTATTTTTTAGATCATTTATGTGTTCTCAATAAAGCTATGCCACCTAGGGGTGGTTTTAGAAAAAAAATTATTGTTTTGTTTTCCTTCAATAAAATTCCCATAATTTCTCTCTCATTCTACCATTACAAAATTTTCATACACACACAATTCCGCTGTATAGTTTTTGCTACAGATGACTCTCAAATTTCAAGTTTAATTATGGACATCCGGTATGAAAACTAACTCGAATACAGCAAAAAAGAACATTTGAAAGAATACAGAAACGATTCAAGCTTTATTAACATTCTTTATAAGTTTTCTATTCCGTGAAGCCTTGGTTACACGGCATATATCGATGTGATATTCCGGTTCCTGCCACATTCTACTCAACATAATACTATCAACGTTATTGGCAGCACATGTTATTCCAAAACTTGATCTTTTACGTAAGACCAAGCTTTCGTACCTCTTTAACCACGTGAAGTAGCAGAACTGCATGAAAGGATAACATGCGCTGTCAATAATGTTAATAGTACCATGTTAAGTACAATATGGCAGGAACTGGACTATCGCATTCATATTCACCGTGTAACCATGGTTTCACACATAGAACACCTGTAAAGTATATAAATGAAACTTGAATTGTTTCTGTATGCCTTCACATATTCTTTTCGGCTGTATTCGTCGTAGTTTTTTCCTATAGCGCTTCGACACCCGGGAGTGAATTATGAACAACCCTGAATATTCTCAACTTTGGCGTTACTTGTTGTGGTTTTTTGATTGCACTCTATATATTTCATGTTCTTTACACAGGGTGGTCCCGAATTCATGGTACAAACTTTAAGGGTAGGTACAGGACATTATAACAATCACTTATTGTAAAGGAATGTATGGGCGCAAGTGACGCGTTTAGACACAAGCACAAAAAATAAGAGATGAAAGGAAAGACAAAGTGTTTATTGAAGTCATCATTGACAAGTGTATATTTTACGATAACTGCTCATAACTGTTCAGCACACGAGCTATGAAGTACAGCTGCAGCCAACATTGCTGAACCATCCACTGGCAGTCGGAGAATATAGTCTGTTGGATTCAAAGCTTGTACTCGCTGAAAATGGAAGAGGTGCAAGCGATGTTCATTTAACACTCTGTAAACGGTCTGATGACTCACTCTTATGCAATGAGCAACAGCTCTTGTACTTGACTCTGGTCTATCAGCAACAATGTTCAAGATGCTTTCTTCCAGTCTTGAATTTCGTACACCTCTTCGATGACCAGCATCATGTCTGGTGACGTGGAACGAACATGTTTCACAAAGTTGACGATGTAACCGCTGAAACATTCTGAGATACAGCACTCGTCAATCAGGAAATTGCGCGTGTTACAATCGTAGCTCAGCTGTGACGTTACCATTTGCACGGCCGTACACGTAAAACACGCCTGCATTTTCGGCTTACATACAGTCTCCTTCCGTAGACATCTGCAGAATTGCGAATGGTGATTTCCCCTACTGAGATGCATCATGTTGAAAGACGTCTGAACATCTACTGCCCCCTACCGGAAACTCAACCAAACGATCACTGGATTTCTCTTTTCTTTTATTTCCCCTGTTTGCGCCTCACCGTGTCACAAGAGCCCATACATTCCTATACAATAAATGATTGCTACAAATGATCTACCCTTAAAGTTTGTACCACGAATTCGAGACCACCCTGTATAAACCCATATTTAAAGGTCAAAAGAGAGAAATTGTTATTTCAACCCAATATGCTTTAGTACAGAGGTCGCCAAAGTGGTGGTCCGCGAGAAAATTTTGCTGGTCCCCAGAAAAATATGGAACATACTTACCCATTATGTTAAGCTATGTTTTTAGATGCACTGAAACATAATTCGATTCATAACAATAACTTAACACTTAAAAAATCCTATTAGTGGTCCGCGGGATTTAAATTATGAATTTACTGGTCCGTGAGGTCAAAAAGTTTTACGACCGCTGCTTTAGTAGACAGTAATCGTATTCAAAAGATATTGAAAAAAAAATGCAAATAATTGTATGAATATGTACAAATGGTTAAAAAACACAATCGTATTATATTTCCAGTATACAACCAAAAGTAATGCTAGAAAAATTTTAAGTCAATTTCTGCTTAGATCAACAAAGAAAAATTTTATTGTAGCTACTGTTTATTAAATAGTTACAATTAATATAAATATGTATATACATATGACAGAATCACAACATTAAGTGGCTTAATTAATTTTATTAATTATCATTAAAATTATCGTATTGTCATCAAAACAATCGTGTATACAAAATTTCAGTTCAACTGAATGCTTTAAAGCAATGAGGGAAAAAAATCTTTTAAAGTTTTGACCCAAGTCGCTAAATGAGGCTCCAACGTGGCTGTATCTGTAATTCTTTAAAAAATTAGTTTCCGTCAATTAGCTTTAATTAGTATAATTTAATTATCGTATTGTCATAACAATAGTGCATAGAAATTTCAGCTCAAATGGGCGGCTTTAAAATGTGGCTAAAAACTTTTCAAGTTTTTGACACAAGTACTTAAAAATGATGCCAACATTGGCTGTATTTGTAATTTTTTGAATATATAATTAGTTTTAATTAATTTTTATTAATTATAATTAAGTTACTGTATTGTCATCCAAAATAATCATGTATATAAAATGTCAGCTCAATTGAGCGCTTTAAAATGTATTTTATTAATGATTGAAAATTCCACGAAGATAAATAAATAAATATATAGAGAGTGCGAGCTAATAGTAGGGTGAAAACTAATGCAAATAATTGTATGAATATGTACAAATGATTACGAAACACAATCGTATTGTATTTCAGTATCAAAAAATAACAATGTAAGTTTCATGTGTGTGCATATAGTAGTCTCTTTATAATTCTAATTCCCTATTAAATATTTGGGTACTAATCATTATAATGATCAGTTATGGATCACAGACAAACATAGACGCATAACAAAACACCTTACGTAATTTCCAAGGTAAATGTTGCTATAGTGAGTGATAATTATTCTAATGAGTCCGAATCAGTAGCAAAGAGTGTTATTGATTTATTTTCTTTTTTCGGTATTTAGATTGTAAAAGTTTTCAGTTTATTTTGAGGTTCATTTTAATGCACAGATTAACTGTTTCCGTGACTGTATAGAATTAACTAGTCTGAAATAGGAACTGCGGTTCTCAGTGTTAAAAGCTAACACGCAAATTTGGAATTTCTTTGTCAGACTCAAACAGGCGGGACCAAAGTAGAGATAGCTTTGTTTAGAAAGAAAATAAACCACACGTGGAAGACATTTCGCTTAGAAAAATTGCTTTAATTTATTTAAAACTGACCTCATTTCGTGTTTCCTTTAAGGCAAAGTTTGAGAAGAACTTTATAAAAAGATATCTCTAAAGAGTTACTATTTACTTGGCGGATGCCTTTTTAATTAAATTGAGCTGAAAACTTTGCGATGCCATTCAGGTGTGAATGCGGAATTTTATTTTTAATCCTTTCAATTCTGAAGTTTCAGAGGAATGTTTAAAATAAAATAGTTTCAGTTTTCTAAATCTGGCGTAGGACTTGTGGTATTTAATTCAAAATATTGGATCTGACTTAAAGTTTTTATAGTTCGACTGTATCAAATAATTAAAGGAACTTATGTAAAATTCAAATATATTTTATGTCTAGCGAATAAGAAAATAAATGCTTTTTAATAAATATAGGGTGTCTGGACTTAAAGTATCCAAAAGTAATGGCTTATTATTACGGAACTACCCATCAGAATGTAACAAATTGTTCATCAGGGGATTGAAAACCCCTCCGAGATTTTTTGGTTGTTGTCCGATCGGCCGCACGAGCGCGTATTATTCGCCAAAGGCAGAAAATAAACTTGTTACACTGACTTTATTAGTAAAGTTGTGGTCGCAACAGTAAAGGACATAGTGTGCACTTTGGTTAACGGAATGTAAATCAGTCATGTGTGTACAGCGACGTGTTCGAACAGAAAGGAATGTCGACCCTCCGACATCAAAATTTATCCACCAATGGGAAAGAACTTTAAAGAAGACAAGAACTTTGGTACCTCAAACTGACAAGAATCCTTAAGTTTTCGTGACAGAAGACACTGTTGATCGTGTGCGTGATTTCTTTTGCAGGACACCTGATAAGTCTATTAGGCCAACCAGTAATGACATTCCATTTAGTTCGAACACGTCGCTGTACACGCTTGACTGATAGAAATTCTGTTAATCTAAGTACGCACTGCACCTTTTACTGTTGCGTCCACATCTTAACCAATGAAGTCAGCGTAAAAAGTTTATCGTCTGCGATTGCCGAATAATGCACACAAGTGCGGCCGATCGAACTAGATCTAAAAAACCTCGGAGAATTTTCCAATCTATGGATGAACAGTTTGTTACATTCTAATGGATAGTTCCGCAATAATAAGCCATTACTTTTCGATATTTTAAGCCCAGACACCCTGTACTAATATCAATCAAATATATTGCAACATATACCATTCAACTTTATGCTGAAAGATGATTTATTTATAAGGTGGATCGGTGTTATACGGAGAAAAAACATTATTATTAATTGGAACCTTCCTATATTAGGAAAAATGTTCTATGGTCGTTGGAGGTTTGTTCTATGGAGATTCATATCCTATTCAAAGTAAAAAAGAATTAAATAGCTTACGCATGCCTTTTCCATAGAGAATATGGAGCTCAAGTGTTTTCCTAAGCCCATCGTATATCAAATAAGAGTCGGTGGCTTAGATGTAGCGTTCCAGCTTATCAAGCCTAAAGTCATGGGTTCGATACCAGTTAGAGTCGATAGATTTTCTGGTTGCAAAAATCGTAGGCACGCATGTCATATGATTATGTGGCATGTAAAAGAGATCCCTTGAGTATTAATTTCGCTCTGAGAATCATGGAAACATTCATCATCAGCTTGAATTAAAAATTAGTTCTAGCGTCAAAATTCGGTAGCGAAAGTCACCACTAGATAGTGTCGCCATGAAATGATTGTAACATATGGGGATTCGTCGTGTCTGGAAAAAGTTTGATTACAAATATGCAGCTGATTTAGAAAAAAAATAAACAAATTAACAAATATTTCGCTTCACTTGTGTGAACACATGTGATTCTTGTTTTCTCCTATGATTTTCCTTTTATTGTTTCTTGGCACTTTGCGACATAGCCATCCTGTGATGACTATGTCGTTTCGGATCCCGCGTAAGCTGGGGTGTGGGATTATCAAAATGATGAGACATATTGGTTCTTAATACAGCTTTTTATTAAGAATAACCCATATTACTTAATTCTAATTGACAACTTTATTTAAAGTGAGAGTTAACGCAATTGGAAGCCTTCCTTGTATTCCAAGAGTCAGATCACGCAGCTAGAACATTTTATCTTAATTATAATAAATAAACCGATTCGTCTAACTTCCCTGCCGATAATATGGCCCACCTTTTGTAAAGATCTCCTTCCTTCAACGATTCAGTAATATCTATAATGTAACTTTATATACGACGGTTTAACTTCTTTTATAATGAACGTATCTTTCTATAGGACATCTCACTCTAGATCCGAATGATTCCACATTAAGTTATCTCTAAACTTGCTGCTTCTTATCCATCAAAGCTTCTATCCTTTTAAAGTATATCTCATTTACATATTTGATCTGTTTATCTTCTTGGCATTAGGTTGGAAAGGTTTTGCCATTAATCATTGGCCGTCAAAGAACATAGGAGTTATGTTAGCAGAAGGACGAGGAAACGTGCAACCCTCGGAAAGAAAAACATGGGAACTATAAGGGTTCTCAATGCCCTTAATACAAATTACGTGTCTAAATCTCTATTTCTGAATTTCTTCGCTTTTCTGAGTTTTATTTAAGAATTTTGTCTTTAAATCCTCGCATTTTTAACTTTTATAATTTCCAATGATTGATAGGGTGAGGTTTGGGGTTTGGGTGGGTTTGGGTTTTAATTTAAACTCAATGACAATAAATTTTTACTCCAATAACTAGGTCAACATTAATAATTACTGTTTTAATTCATGCCCTCTCACTTTTAACATTTATACTTAAAGTAACTATACACTTAAATTTTCTAAAAAAAATTTTTCTGGGTGCGCAGACCCAAACTTTGCATCTTTATCATCACTGCCTATGGAGCTGGATTTTCCGCTCCATTTCTTGTTGAAGTTATAATTTTCATAATTTTCAGGGTCTGTCTCCCTGAAATGAAAACTTTCTGAGTCACTGTTTCTATGTTTACATAATATCAATCAATTTCACAATTTTTATTCATTATATATTATTTGTATATCACAATAAATTTTCATCTCCATCCCCCACATCTGGTTCCAAAAACTCCCAATGAGCCGCGCAACTCGTTTATGTGTGTTGGTGCCTGACTACACCGCGTTTCCCTGAAACAGATGCCTCATAATACGTAACAATACAACAACATATATATACACATATTATACAATTACAAACATTTTCAATAAACTATTATAACAAATAACCAAAGGAATTTTTCATCTCACGAATCATACATCGAAGCAAACAAATGTGCAATTACAAATGTTTTCTCCAGAAAAAAATTTTTAACAAGTCAAAGTTTCCAAAAAATAAATAAACACTCATTGTAGTGTTTTGACTTTTGCCTTGGCTTATAACTTTTAAGCACCGCCCGAGACTTCTTTCTTTGCAATAATTCTTCCGACCACTTGTTGGAAGATCATAAAATGAAACAATACAACCTGATTTTTATGTGTTCTCCTTCCACCATTACGTCCAACGATGAGGTGCTACCACTTTTCAGCTTTCCTCGGTTGCACTGGAATTTGTCTGGACTTTGCTGTTGTAGGGCTTGTAATCTCCTTGTCGTCCTTTCTTGATTTCCCTGTTGTCTCCTTGGCTGGTCAGTATTCCTGTTCTGTTCTCCGGCGTGGCCTCAGATTATACTTGGTTTCATCTGGAACTTCAGTTGATTCTCTTCTGTTCTTCTTTCTACTTTTTAGAAATAGTACTGGATAGAAAAGTTCTTTTATTATTGTTTCCCTTTCTCTGCCACTTTCTTTGTGGTCCACTTGCCCCTGATACTCCTGATCTTTGATACCCCTATTATACCTTGTATTCAAGTCAGATCACACCAACTAAGAACATTTATCTTTAATTATAATAAATAAAACCGATTCGTCTAACTTCTATATAATATATATTACCTTTTGTAGATCTCCTTCCTTCAACGATTCAGTAATATCTATAATGTAACTTTATATACGACGATTCAGAAAAGCTTCTTTATAATGAACGTATCTTTTCTATAGGACATCTCACTCTAGATCGAATGATTCCCATTAAGTTATCTCTAAACTTGCTTGCGCTTCTTATCATCAAAGCTTCTATCCTTTTTTAAAAGTATCTCATTTTACATATTTGATCTGTTTATCTTCTTGGCATTGGGTTGGAAGGTTTGCCATTAATCGTGGCCGTCAAAGAACATAGAGGTTATGTTGGCAAGAAGGACGCGAGAACGTCTTCAACAGGCGGAGAAGTCATAATGAGGCGATTAGATTGATAAACTCTGCTTCAACTTTCTTGTATTCTGTTTTCTTTTTTCTTTATGCTTGTTCTCTGCTGTAACTGTTCATAATCTTCCCTTAGGAAAAAAAGTGTTGTTTCAATTATTCTTTATGTGATCCTCTCGTACGATATTTGTCCACCAATCACAAAATTTGTCCATGGAAGTCATGTTAGTTTTGGAACTTCCGGTCAGTGCTTCATATAAGGCTCAGATTTCCAGGGAAAATTGGCTGGCCGATTCTTGTTTACAGAGATGGTGGTGGCTTCGCGTCTATTTGTAAATCATCCTTTGTTATATTTGTGTGAGTTGCATACATATATATAAATATATATATGCAACAATTCTACAGTTATCAAAGCTGTCTTAGGCAAGAGCAAGACGAAATTGTAGAGATGCCGGATGTGACCTCTCCAGAGCAGCACAGAGTACATATCGGAGAAGAAACAACTTTGAGTCCATACAGATGGTTTCGCAGTCAGTCATGTCCGGTGGCTAGGCGGAATTCTGTGATCACTCAACGCCTTGGGCCATTACTCGAATTCAGGATGGCATTCCTCCAAGGCTTGTGGGAAACACAGTTATAAAGGTCTTCCTGATCACGGTATTCGATAGATCTTTTAGTAAGAGTTTAAATGGAATAGAGCGACATTGAACGAGAAACTTTGTGCGGAACAATAACACCCTTTTTAGCCAGGAAGTCATCTTTATCGTTACCTGGAACTCCGCATTGGGCAAAAACCCACTGAAGGATTATAGTTTTCCCAGCCAGGTTTTTAAGATCATGATGACAATCTGATACGTCCTGTGGTATGGGAAACGATAACCAGCTAACAAAGCAGCTCTGGAATAGCTGAGGTTAACAGCTCTTGTAAATTTTTCCAAGTGGCACTGCAGACAAGGTATTTCTTAGGGAATCTGGCAATCACCTCAAACGCAGTACCTCGTCCAAAAGGGACGGAGAAAGATAAAAATTTCAGAGAAAACTCCAGCACCTACATTAGAGATATCAGACACAGGAGGAATCTATTGTTAAAGATCCGAAGCCACTCTGGTTCAAAGTAAAGAATATTTAAGAATATTCAATTAATGATTTTAAAAAGGCGCATAAATGGATAATTTTCGTGATATTGAGGTAATAAAACAGATTAGGAATACATGTATAAAAATTGTTTTAAGGACATTTTGACAAAAAAATTATTTAAATACTATATTTTTGGCAAGACAACTTAGAATAATCTTTTCAAATGTTCTCCTTTTGTAAAAATGCTTCTATTATAATAATATATTGCCTAAATGCATATAGCTCAAACCTTTGAAAAATTCACATTATTTTCGGTTCAACCAAAGGGAAATAATTTTTTTTTTTTAAAAATTTCTCCCTCTGTTATCGTAAAACATGGATAAACCCATTTAAGTTATATATTTAAAAAAGTTGAGCCTCTTTGAGGGTCTGAGTATATACGGAAAAATATATTATAATAGAAGCATTTTTTTCCCAAAAAGGGGTATTTTAAAAGGGGATTTATGCTCATTTTTTGAAAAATTTTCTTAAATAATTTTTTTTGTAATACCATTCTTAAAAAAAAATTTTATATACATTTTCTAACTATGACAAAATATCATAAATGATCCATTTATACGCTTTTTTCAGGAAAAACCGATCGTGTCGGATATAAAATTTCGGAAAAAGGGGGTTGAAAAAACAGCGAGTACTTAATTTTGCAGTGTTACGCGATTTCACGTATTTCACTTAGTATGAACAAATTTGATTTCTTTGATCAATATCTCTGCTGCTTTTAATTGAACAAGTACGTCTTTTTATTTCATCGTTTTAAATCAAATTTCTGCTGTGCAGATTTTGAATATTTCGGGATATCGAACTCGGTAAAATTGTAATCAAAATTTTATCTCATATTCTGGCGTTTGTAATTTTTTAAACCTCAATAAAATTCGGTCAACTAAACTATAAAACAATAACATTTATTTAAAAAAATACGTTCGAAGTGGCTGTAAAAATACTACGTAAAAGAAACATCTCATTCCTTTATCCATTCTTTTCATTGTTCCAGTTTTATTATTAATACACATCGGCTTTTTCTCGTCCAGTTATACCCAATCGATGCAGGTAATTAGTTTTCTTGAAAAAATGTCATTTCTTAAAAAACTTTTATTGGAAAAAAAACCCTTTTATTTCGTGGTAAATTTTTTTTTCCTTAATGAGAGTTTTATTGTTTTTTTTTTTCCTTTAAAGGGGTCTTTTTTGATGCGAGTATTAATTAATTAATTTTCTTAAAAAAAATTTAAAAAATTTAGACTTGTTAAAATTTTTTTCCCCCAATCCAAAAGGATTTTTAAAGCAAATAAATGTAAATTTTTTTGTTTTTTTTAAAAAAGGAATAAAAAAATTCAATTCAATTTGAATTTGCTTCTCATAATAAAGAGGTCGAAATCTCCCTTGTAGAAAGACTTAGCTGACACACACATATACATCAGATCAGCAAATTCTAAAAAAAAAAAAAAAAAAAAAATCTCTTCAATTAAGTACTTTTGTAGTTATAGTTAATATTCAATGTGTGTATTCGTAAAACTCTTCGGAAAATTTGTAAACAGAATAATGTATTCTAAGAATTAAGTATTGACAACAAGTTGATAGCTTGTAAATAAATTTAAAATTTAAAAAAAATTTTAATAATTATTAAAAAACCTCTTTTATATGTTTTTCCATTTGAAAAAAGTTACTTTTTAAATATTTGAAATATATAATTAGAAACAAAATACCATTCTTCATTGATAACCGATTTAGAAACTAAGAATTTTTTCCCCCTAAAAATATTATACATAACTCATGATGATATAACCAAGTTTTATTTGGTATAATTAAATTAAACCATCTAAAACTTAGCATTAAATATAAAATTCATTATTTACTAGTTGCAACCTTAAAATAGTAAGCACAAAATATTTAACAGGTATCAAATGAAATGGGAAAAAAATAGTATTATGAGGAAATAGAAAAGCTCACAACAAGTGAATTGAATAAAATATTGAAACACATGCCACGTTTGTTGTTTTCCCTGCAGTAACACTCTCCTTGGGGAAAATTGAGTTTTACAGAAAAGTTCGTTTCCAGCATGATTTGGTGGGCAGTTGGGCAAAAAACATATAGCGCCAAGAAACCCTCGAGAAATTTCTGGAATCAATTCTTCAAGAAATTTCCCTGATGCTACGTAAGGGACTTTTGAGACACACACAACAATCGAGTCAGTGGAGTTCAAAATCTGCTTGTGCGTTGTCTACGATAATACATAGAGACTTTATTTATCTGAGATCCTGCTAGTGGAGCTGTTATGGAGAGACATTTCTGGAGTGCTGCACACCTTTTCATAACGAACACGTTTTTTCATTATTAGTAATTAATTATTTATGAATGTATATACGTCGATTTGTCTTAGTATAATTATTTTTTCATCCTTGTCTATTCATGTATTTGTTATTATTCAATTAACTGGAGTCGTCGGCTGTTTTTAGTCTGCGAAATCTGCTGCAACACTGTACTTCTGTATTTACCATGCAAAATATAGTAGCATATAAAAACATATGACATAATTCATCCAGTGGTTATAATCCTTTCTTTTCTCTTTCTCAGGTACGGAGACATGGTGCCAGACACCCCTACAGGTAAAATCGTGGGTGGTATCTGCTCCTTAAGCGGTGTACTGGTGATTGCCTTACCAGTACCCGTCATCGTCTCCAACTTCTCCCGAATCTACCACCAGAGCCAGAGGGCAGATAAAAGAAAAGCACAAAAGGTGAACATTCTTTTTCTTTTTCCCCGTCTTTTAAAACAACCTTTTTCTTTTTTTTAAAAATGTAGACGCTTTTCCAAACGGGGGCCCCCCGGGGCCCTGACAACTCTATGAGGGGGGGCGAGCATATTGAAAAAATCGAAAACAAAAAATTTTTTTTAATTTAAAATTTTTTTGTTTTTTCATACATTAATAAATAATTCTACATAAAAAAAATAAAATAAATTTAAATTGGGAAAATTACACTTATAAATGTATCAGTGCTAACAATGTTTTTTAAAAATTTAACGTGCAAAAATTAAAAACAAGAATAAAGCAGTGACCCCATGAGCTTGTCATACGTAAAATTATATATAAAAATCAACACTTATCTTGATAATCTGTACTGTTTATAATTAATCCCTTAACTGCCGATTAAAAGATTCACGGTTCGCTTCCCAATGCCAGCCGTTTTCCACTTAGGCGCTCGTATACGATGTATTGGGGGGATAAAGAAGCAAATAATCTGAAATAAGTAAATCCTTCGCAAACACTGTCAATATCCTTTTATTGCATTCCAAAGCCTTCGGAATAATTTTATGGATGGCAATGCACAAAAAAAATTGTACTTCGGAAAGACGTATATATACGTCCGGGGAAATTAACAGTTTGGCTGAGCGAGAAGTTTATATACGCCAGTGGTACTTAAGAGGTTAAAGTCGTATTGTAGGTTTAGCGTCAAAGCACAGTATTATTGAATTCAATACATTGTTATTGTATAAGGGGGCGCGATGAAAATTATGATTGAATATTGGGTCATGAATATTGAAACTTTGAGAAGCACTGATGTAGAATATAATTCTTTAGGAGCATGTATAGAAGAAAGACTTTTTTTCTATGCTTTCTTAATAATGTGCAAAGAATCTTTCAAAAGATAAGATTAATCAAACCTCAGATAAATAAGTTTTAAAAAGTATTCTTAGCTCGTTATTTTGTCCAATCGAATAAGTACACATTGTTTTTTTATTTAATTCTTTATAATTATTGCATGTAAGTATTTTATATGTATTTAAATATGCACTATGCACTTTATTGGAATATGACTGAGTTTCAATATTGAAGTTAGGTAGATTGCAAGATCTTTTTAATTCGACTTCGAAATTGATTTAAACATTGATGCATAATCTTCAGAAAGCATCGCTGCATCATCTAAGATACAAATTCCAAGTACTTTGTATCCCTTCTAGACAGTGTCACATTAAACGACATGGTATGCCTATGCAGTCGAATTCTCGGGGCCTTGTAGCCTAATAATTTTATTACACAACATTTTTGGAATGTATTCCAATGCACAAATATAATAACAAGTTAACAAAAAATTAAAAAAAAAATGAATAAACAATAATTATTTATTGGAATCTGTTATAAGAAAAACTAACTCTTACAATAAAAAATAACTAAATATTTGGTTTTCTCAATTTTTTGGCCGTGAATTCTTTTAGAAAGTCTTGTAATTCTATATTCTGCAAGACGTCGTATTCAATGGCCATAATAGCTTGTGTTATTGAAGATCGATGACAGTTTTTTAGCATCCTTAATTTTGAAAAGTTCCGTTCACTTGAAGCATTTGTTATCGTAAGACACCTGTATGTTTTTAATGCTGTCATAACATGGGGAAACATTGATTGCAGTAAGCTTTTGAAGCTAAATAACCCACCCACTCAGATGTTCTGTACTCTGTATACAATCGAACATTCGGAGTTTGGACGAAGTCTGTGGAGCAACTACCCATAAATAGATGCAAATTGGATACAAGCCGATGTTTAAGTCACAGACTTACACTCTTGACATGACAGACTTCACCCGGATGTTTTTGGAGCACTAACAGAAAACAGAACACGCTCTTTCGGGCCCCTAAAAAGCGCGGGGCCCATAGGCAATTGCCTACTCCGCCTAATGAGTAATTCGAAACTGCTTCTAGATCCATTATCCCCCTCAAATGAATTTTAATAAAGAAAAACTTATGAATTACTCATTCTCTGCATTACATTAACGGCAGAGTTTAAGCATTTTGTTTAAAATATAAAAATTAGACATTATTTATCCATAAACATAAAACTCGAATGAATAAGACCACCTTGTTATTGCAAGTCCTTAAAGTCCACCAGTGCTTGTCTAAGGTCATGATAATGCGCGAAAAAATCCAGCATTACTGATGGATAGGAAATATATTATTTGGAGAGCCTCATGCAATCGAAAATATGATCAGGAATGGCCTGACTAATGCAACAATTGATGCAGATTGCAAAACGATTGGTTCCCTTTGAATAAATCAAAAAGACCGAAAATGTCAACTGAAAAAGGAGAATCGGACCATCCTAACTCCATAAATGTTTTCAACTTTATTCATCAATAAATACCGTCTTTTATTGAAACAATTTGTTTCCATTTCATCTGAAAAACGTTTTAAATGCACTGAGATCCTATTTTGATATAAATAGTTTTTTTACTGTATTTTTGTCTACGGTATTTTTACACTCCTGCCACCATGAAAGAAGTATTTAAACCACTTAAAATCTTTGCCGTGAGTATATTGTTATGTTGTTTCCAAATAATTATCAGTTTATTGCGCAGACACACATAATGGGTACCTGTAACGCCTCGAACAAGCACTATATAGCGGGAATATCACTTGGAAAATACTGTTATTGTTTTTCAGTTCAGCTTGTTTTACGTGAAAAGATTTGGAATCCTTCGAAGAATACGAGAAAGCACGTTTCCGAGTTCACCCGAGAAAGAATTGTAGTCTATTGAGAATAAGGATTATCTTTTCCGAGAAATCGATGATCGTATTAGACGTAACCAAACAATGATGTGGATATGTAATAGATGGATGCAGGAGGAAAGGACTGACCGATCGCAACGATTACACCTCCCACTACTACACGTGCCTCCTAGCCAGTATAGTGGATGCCCCTCGGCTTGTAACCGAGTGGATTCGGGTTCGAATCCCGAGTAAGGCATGGTTGTATCTTCTTCGGGAAAAGAAGTCGGACTTTCGCCTGTAATGGAATCCCGTTTCGAATGGAAAGTAGCACACCCCTTCTGTTATATGCATACATAAGAAATGCATAGGAAATCATGAACGGAAAGCGATAGGTGGCGCTATATGTGAGCAAGGTCGGGACATGGGGTTTCCTCATTTCAGACATGGACAGCGTGCGATGAACATGAATTTTTATACGAATGCCAAGTGGGCGGTAATCCACTTCATCTATGTCCTAGCCATGTATGGTAAAAGATATCCAACGAGGTGGCAATCGAATCATCAAACATTTACTTGGGTGCATCAGAACTTGGTGGAACATGGATCTTCCAGAGCCACGATTGTCGACACACCCGTCAATTCTGAAATGGACTTGGGGGCATGAATATCCATCGTTGCTGCTACGATCCGTGAAACACCCGGTATTTTCGAACATGTCCGCCATTCCATGTCGCGTCGGTATCGTACATGCATACTTGTCATTGGAAGCAATTTCAAACACCTCCTGGGATGCTTTAATCATACTTTTAATTTATTATTGTTTTTTTTTTTTCGTAATAAAGCATTTTACACTACAATCTGCATTGTAGCCTTAAGAACTTTGTGTCTCTTTATCTCGTTAGGGTTATGTTTCCACCCATGCTTTCCTAAGTCATTATGACTCTTAAGATATTCTCTACCTCCCCTCCAAATTTGTACACGGCATTCACAGATAACCTGTTTAGAAATTCTTATGTCATACTACTTCTTTTCGAATTTTTCAATCAAAAATCAAAAAGAAAAAATTATTAGGTTTAAGAAATAATTTTCTGATTTGTAAAACTCAAAAATAAAAACAATTAACTTGCAACTATTGAATTACAAAATAAGTAATTAAACTTCTTTGCTGTTATTTTAGAGATGAATTAAAAAAGGAACATTACGCGTGTTCTCATTCGAATATTTCTTTCGAATCACATCATAAGAGGAAAGTGAAACTTCCCAGAGATTAATATTTAAATGATAACTGTCTGTTACTGGGATCTCTTTTAAATAAATTTGTTATTTTCGTTGACTCTGACTAAGTCAAGAAAACCCTAGCAAATTAATTGCGACGATGAATTGCTTACTCGTGCTCTATAATGACTAGTAAATTACGATTATAGTTCTAAGAATGTATTCAAGGTCTTATATTTTTCATTACTTAAACCACCTAGATCTTTTACGTATAAAAAGGGACACAACCCCTCGTTTTATTTTGTTTCAATTGTGTGGCTCTTTATTCAATTCCTAATATAATTCACTTTCTCCCTATATCTATTTATCTATATAAATTAATCCATTCAAGTTCAAATACATTTTATTAAACTTGTAGTGGATGACACTTGATGTTAATACAGTTAGTTTTTTCAAATATATATTTATTAATTAAATTTTTAAAAAATGAATAAATAGTAACAAACAAAAATAATCCAAAAGCATATATAGGATGGAAAATCGTTCGTTGTGTCCCTGTAGTGGAGTGGATAGCGCGTTGGACTTCTAATCCAAACGTGGTGGATTCGAATTCCACCTGGAATGGCTTAATTTCTGAAAATGTGATTTCTTTTTACTGTACTATTTTATTGTAATAATTCAATTTAATGAATGAATAAATAGTAAGAAAAAAATAATAATGATAGTTCAACACCCTATATAGAAAGAAAAATAGAAAATTTCAAGGAAAATCGCTTTCTATTTTGCCACTTAATAATTGATTCTGTCATATGTATATACATATTTATATTAATTGTAACTATTAAATAAATGTAACTAAAATAAAATTTTTCTTTGTTGACCTAAGTAGAAATTGACTTTATTTTGTTTTCTATTACTTGTTAGTAATTTAATTAAAGCCTAAAGAACTGCACGACATTTGTTGTTATTAATAACGGTAATAATTAATTACTTGCACTTTTGTTGAGATTTTATGTTAAATATAAAGATAATTAATATTAATGGTTATCGTCAAATTACCAACAAATGCTCTAATAAATTATATTTATCCTCATGAAAAAGCAGTGAATTTATTTAAAATATATCATAGTATGTTTTTGCCTCTGAATAAACAACACCAACTATGTAAAACTATTCTTGTAATGGAATAATAGTTCTGGCATTAAAAAAAATATAAACAGCTGGAATTTAAAAAGAAACATTTGCGTAGTAGAAAATCGCTTTTCTTTTTGAAGTATTTAGAGAAAAATATTTCCAAATTACCAGTAAATGTGTTACATTTTTATAGTATTTTGCTGCTGATGTTTGAGGGATTAAATTGTTTCGATGTGTCTGTCCTTTTTTGCCTTAGAAACGCTAGTTTAACCTATTCACCCTTGAGAAACTTTGAATCTTTTCTAGATGTCATTGCCACCAAGAAATCTAATTTTTAGGCTTTTAAACATGTGTTCCATCCCTCCTCATCATGTCTTGATCTTTTTAAGAAAAAGTAATCTAATTTTTTTTCTGGTATTTAAGGGTTAATGGACTTTCTAACCGTTATTACGAAAGTAATATTTTTGTTCGAATTTCCTTCGTAGTAGTTTTATTGGTTGGTTTTCAAAAAGGATTTTTAATCGCTTGATCAAAAAAGGCAATTCAATTCATATTTCTTTGTATTTGTATTTGTTGTAATTTCTATCACTTTGTCTTTCTTTAAAATTTGTTATTGTAAAAGCACAAACGAGATAAATTAATGGACTGTGTGGAAGTAGATTAAGCCTAAAAATTTCACTTTAGAATATTAGTTTAATGGTAAAAAATGGACACAAGGATGAATCAAATTATAATTTGATATAATTGGAGGTACATTTAACAAGATAATACTATTTTATAAGGAATGTAATATTTCCAAAGTAAGCATTTCGCACGAAAACTTTTCCCGAGTTTGTACTTACATTCTGACAAAACGAATGCACACTGACTGTTGCCACAAACTTTCTTCTAAATAGAAGTGGTTCGTTAAAATACCGCGCTACTCTTTCGGTTATTAAAATTCTACAATTATCCCATTGAAAATTGTGGACGTAAAAAAGTCTTACTTTTAAAAGTGTGTTTTAAGAAGATCGCATTCTAACTGTTTGAGTCTGGTTATACTTTTTTATACATCTATTACCGATTCTATTTCAGTATTGTTATTATAAGTAATGAAAGTGCATTCATTCGCATATAGTCTTGCTTCTGAATACAAATAACAATGGTCAAATTGTAAAGATCATATAGTTACGTCATGTGATAAAATAGCCATCGTAATGGCGTCATTGCAACATCAAATGACTTAATTCATTACATATATTAGCAATGCATTGTTCCAATTCCTCTAATAAATGGAAATGATTGCTTTGGGAATAAACTTAATCGTTGGAAATAATGCCTGCCTATATAAACATATTAATTAGTCTCATGGGTTCTTTATTTTTATACACGTCATACAAAACTGGATATTTATATTTGAAACAGCTTTCAATCATATCAATGCACTTTTACGCAGAAATAAAATTCTATAATCATGGCTATATCCAGATTATCGATTGAAAAGACAATTTTAAAGTAGAGATATCCGTGAAAGTTTCGTAATTGCAAACCTTCCACGGATTGAAATTTTTGTGTTGAATATTCATTAATTTCGATTTCCTAGAGTTGTTGATCTTTTAAGAGCTTGAGCTCACGTAAATCTGCTTAAGCTTTTGGTATAATAAGAGGCTATCCGTTGTGTTAGCTATTAGACTCTTGAAATTTGACGTAAAATTTTCAAAATCGTAGACGTTTAAACTTGCTACAGCGTTTATTACAAAACTTCTACTGAAAATGCTGTTAATGCTATTATATCTAAGTTTCAACACAGAATAATCGGGAATAAAAAACGAACACTTTTAAATAGCTCGAATCATAAGACAATGATGAAATAAATTAAGAAATTTGCCTATTTTATCACATTGCATGAAAAGAACTAAACTGAATGAAAGACGACTGCTTCTAGATAAAAATTGCAAATCTTGTATGGCAAATACGTAATCGTACTCGTGTGTGTAGGCGGATTCAGCAGAAAACAGGCTTTATAAGCGTGTGTAAGTTAAAACGTATTTCGTTCACCAGCACATCTTGGCGAATTTCTTAGTGTTATTCTAAAGCAATCGGTTCAATTCAAATTGCATCAGTAAAAATGAGTAACCACCAACGTTTAGATGATGGAATGAGGTGGCGAAATTGTAGGGAGGCTAGAAGCAGGCCAATTCAAGTCCAGATTTGTAGAGTTCAATTTAACACCCAGCGTCGTGTGTAACTTATGGAAACAGTTCCAGGATACTGGATCCATCGAGAGAAATCCTGGACAAGGTCGTCCAAGAGGCACGACGGCCAAAACAAATCGCCATTTGTCGAGTATAGCAAGGCGTAACAGAGTGGCTACTGCTTCTTAGCTTTCTCGTTACTTGTATGCAACCACAGGAACTTCATAAGAGAGGATTGTTTGCCAGAAGACCTGCTGTTTGCGTCGCTCTCACGTCTACGAACAGGAGAGTCCGTTTAGTTTTGTGCAGACAGCATAGAGATTGGAGTGTGGATCAATGGGTGACCATTCTGTTCACCGATGAATCCCGTTTCAGCCGATACACCGATTATCGCGATGGAGAGAACCAGGGACCCCCTACCTACCCTTCAATATCCACGAAATCGACAACTATGACGGAGAAGTTTTAATGGTCTAGGCGGGCATCATGTTGGATGGCCATGCACCTCTCCATGTCTTTGAAAGAAACTCTGTTATTGATGGTGCCATGTATAGGATGAGGTCTTGGAGCCCTATGTCCACCTTTTCAGGGGTGCATGTGGCCCCAAGTTCATTTTAATGGACGTTAACGTGAAACCACATAGAGTTCATCTGGTCGATGAATTTCAAGAGAGTGAGGATATTCGTCGTATAAATTAGCCAGCCAGGTCTCCAGACCTCAACCCTATAGAGAATGTCTGGGACGCTCTGAGGAGTGCCATCCAGAAAATGAAAGCAGCGTTGCTGAACGAGTGGGACGAATTGCCACAAGAACTGATAAACTGCCTCATTTCAAGTATGACATCACGCTGCGAGGCCTGTATAGCTGTAAGAGAGAACCATACCCCTTATTAACCCATTTCTTTTGCTTATTCTGCAATCGCTGTTTCATACCTTTCAACTCCAACGAGAGTTACGTCCGATCATGCGTGTGTATTGTAATTGTTGAATGATTATTTGTTTTGTATAGTATCAATGTATGTACGTGTCAAATTTCATTAAAATCGGTCCAGTAGTTCTAGAGATAATCGATCAAGTCCGCAAGTTCTTTTAATTTCTTGCACTAGTATGGATAATGAATATTATAGCTCAGGCGGCAATTTTCTGGTATGTCAGAAGTTTGGTGAGACAACGAATTAAAGATCATATCTTTTTTTTAAATATTCGATCTCAAGAATTTCATATGATTATAAGTAAATAGTTATGGTAAAAAGACGCATTTTAAAATTTAAAAAAATTCTATGTATGAAAAATATTAAAAATCCCTTTTTATTACTTCTGTATCTACAGCTACTTTAAATAACTCTGAAACCTGAGCTTTATTTTATAAACCTTCAAAATAACCTGAATGTAATAGTAAAAATCACTAATCACAAAAACAGCTTTTCAAAATGTATATAATCTATTTATCCCCTTTTTTTTTTCTGATAACCCCTTATTAACCTGAAATATTTGACACAATGAAATGCATCAGAAATTTAAACTATTAAATGCATTCCAAATTATAATTTTAAATATTCAATTATTTATTCAGAAAATTAATGGCTTAAATAATAACAAAAAAAAATTAAATTTAAAAAAGTTCTCATTACGTCGTATTGCTTCTAAATAAAAATGTTTTAATATTAGTAACCTAAGCTATTGATGGGGATAAAAATATATAAAAAGAAAAAATTCAATTCATTCTTTTAAATTTTTTTAATGAAGTAATAAGAATTTTTTCAAATTTTCTATCAATATTTTTGTCTTTTAAGGTATGAAGGGGTTCCCCAAATCCCAAAAAAAATAAATAAATTATAAAGATTTACAAAAATATTTTGGGATCCGAAAGTTTTTTTTCCCTGTCTGGGCAATTCAGACAGACAAATACGTGAATAAATATAAATGACTCTTTTGGGGCTTAACCTTTATTAAAAAAAAAATCTTTGCTCTCAAATTACCCTGCGTTTTATTATAACCATAAATACCATTTCCATTTTAACAGGTCATTATTAGTAAAAACCCGGGGTTGAATTTTTTATAAAAATATTTAAAAAAAAAATTTTCCCTTGTATTTTAATTTTTTTTATATACGAAAGAGACTCATTTTTTGTAATTTTTTAAGGACATAAAGATTTAAAAAAAAAATTTTTTTTTAATGTTTTTCGATTTTTTGGTTGCCCCCTATTGTACGATGATCCTTTAAAAAAAGCTAACCTTTTAAATTTTTTTAAAAGGAAAAGCTTGAAACTTGGGGGGAATTTTAAAATGCTACTCCCAAAAAAATTTGAATAAAAAAATATGAAATTTGATTTGAAAGTGCGTTAAACAATGTGTAAATAAGTTGGTATGGGTTTTGTGATAAATATTGTATTCTAAATACTTTTTATGAATGCTTAGGAAAATTCCTAGAAATGTGCAAATTCTAACAAATTATTTTTAAAAATAAGTATTTTTCGAATGAAAAATGCATACCCAAATTTTTTTTCATTTTATATTAGCAACAAGTGAAAAAAAATTTAAATATTTAATAAAAAAAGCCCTAGCATTTTTTTAAAAGAAAAAAAAAACAGGTATTTTATAAAAAAACTAAGTAATTTATCTTTCCAGATAAACGTTTAAAATTTTGATATTTGCTGGAATTTTGAATAAAAACAAACGTAAAGTTATCATAACCCCGTTTTTTTAAAATTAGACTTTCAAATTTTGTGAGGGGAAGAAAAATATAAAAAAACTAATTTAGATTAACAAAAATTAGATTTGATTTTTTGACCGATTTATGTCACAAGTCGTACTCTGTCCCCCAAATTCTTTGTAAAGTTTCTTTACCTATCCTTCAAAAAATTTCACCCAGAAGTCTATGAAGACCTGCAAGGGGGCAACGTTAGAAAAAAAAAAGGGGCCCATGAGATGACGAGGGGGCAACGATAGTGGGTCTCATTAAACCCGATCAAAATATATATTTAAAAAAAAATTTTAAACAAAAGAAAACCAGATTTTACCTATTTACTAAATTTAATGAGATTAATTTGCAGTTACAAGGTGACAGCATAAATTATTTTTAAACAAGAACCATCAATTCGGCGTTTTTTGCCAGAATTAAGCTAATAGAGTATAATATTAGACGTCGAATTTTCCCGTTTCTCAACTGGCCATAGACATTCTGCCAGGAAAATGACGTTATAACCTACGTTCGGCATTTAAATGCCCCATATTCAGATTTTGTCACTAGGTTTGAAAATGCGTTGTCTATAGTAATTACCATAGTAGGCAATGGATTCATATGGTCACATTGAAAAAAAAAACACATGTCATATTACAAGAGGAATTGAACAGGAAAAGCAGTAGAGAAGTTCTTAAAGTAAAATTTAGAAACGAATGTCAGCAGTTTTAGCTTTAAAAAAACACATACCTGTTACTTATCCCGACTTATGGAGTAACTTTTCAATTACTTTTCCTAATGAGAAGGAGTTTAAGCGTTGTTGCCAATTTCCAAAATAAAAAAAGAAGAAAAAGACTGGACTCTACTAACCGAGAAGATTTAGGGTTGAATCTGGCAAGATTGTTTCCAAATGTTAAAAATTTGTTATTGAAGAGAACCAGATTCATCTCTTCTATTATAAACATTTGTTTGTTGGTCAATTTTATGTATTAATTAAATTTTTAAATTTTAAATTTTGGCTTGCTTATCTTTTTTTAAACTATACTCCATTAGGTTAGAAATTTAAATTTTTAAAAATAAGTTGTTCTATACCAGCTGTCGAAAAAAGGGATTTAATTTGATAAATTTTGGAAAATTCAATATTAGGTAAGCAGGATTCTCCCCCAAAACCCAAAAAAAATGGGAAGGGTCCATGAGAAGAAAAATTAGGGAACCTCTGTTCTACATTTGGGTTTTAGATACGGGCAAGTGCTGCCCGAGGGGCTCTAACAGTGGCCCCAAAAACTTAATAAAAGATTTTTAAATTTGAAAAAAAAATAAATAACATTTTTTTTTTTTAAAATTTTATTAAAAGGTTGTTCAGACAAAGAAAAACCCTCAAAAATTTTTTTTTTAAATACTCTTAAATGAGTTCAAATAGAAATTTATCATAGAGCAGAAGTCCCCAAGTGGTGGTCGGGGGAAAATTTCGTTATCCCCAGAAAAATGTGGAATATACTTACTTATCACCTTAAATTTTGTTTTAACCCTCTGGCCACAACATCAATTTTTTTGCCCTACTGAGAATCATCCGTTAATGGATACGAAATTTTTTTTAGTTTTACTACCTTAAGTACTGTTTTTTAAAAATCTTTATCGTATGAAATTAAAATGGTTCAAATAAAATTTTGGGTTAAACAACACAACAATATATTTTTATCACTAAATTATGACTAGTAT
>BMAV01012025.1:0-16270 GCA_019973955.1 Trichonephila inaurata madagascariensis
AAAATTGAAAAACATTTTATAAATAAAAAGTTTGAATAGTTTTCTAGTAAAGTTAATAGCTAAACCTGAAAAAAATCTTTAAAAATCAACAGATATTACTTTCTACATAAGCTAAAGACATAATACAATGACATAAGCTAAAGTAGCTCTACTGATAAAAAAAATTAAACGTATTTTATATTAACTAAAACGCACTGTAAATATTATTTTTGAATCATTTTGAGATTTTGTTAAATAGGGTTATAGGCACGAATAATATGAAAAAAATGCATTTTAAAATTGTTAAAATTCGGATTGTTTTTAATCTATTTGTTTAAAAGGTGAATAGAATTTTTGTAATAAAAACAATCTAACAGTGTGTTCAAACAATTGGTATATCTACTGTAATTTATTTTATATAAGATCATATAAAAAGAAGATAAGTTCAAATAGAAACCTTTTGTATGTACCGAATTTAAATCATTTGTCTAAACTGAATTATTATTAAATATATTACAAATGAAACAAAATGTCAAATATTGTAAATTAAAACTGGTAATACGAAACAAAAATTGATTTAATAATATGCAATAATTTTAAATTATTAATATAAAAAGTATATAACAAGACTTCTTAATATATTTTCATGATGCAAACTATAATTTAGATTATGAACGAATGAGATATGTGCAATAAAAATCATTTTATTACTGATTTTATGTTAAGCGATTTGCTAAGAAAAAAATCTATTAAAAATAATTTAATAGACGAAAGCAGGCTTCTTGATATATTAGATAATTTTTTTCTTATTTAATACTACTACAAATAGAAGGAGAAAATTTATCAAATTTCGCGGAAGAAAAACAAAATTTTTAGCTGAATGAGAAAATGAGATCCTCATATTTTGTTTCTACATTTTTAAAGTTTACTGTGAGAAAATATTTTTATTAAATACATTAAAGAAAGTAACAAATTACATGATGATTATTGTAATATTTTTGAATCAAATCGGAAATTTATACCATTACCAAAGCTGTATCTTTAAATCTCTTTACAAATTGTTGGTATATTATAAATAACTATTAAAAAATAACATTTAGTTTCAAAATAAAAGTGAATGTTAATTTTTCTTCGAAAAAAATACTGTCACTTTAAAGTATTTTACAAAAAAAAACACTATCAAATTGGAAGATAAAAAGAAAATATCACAAATTCATAAACACATTAAATAAACATAAAATTTCAACTTTTTCATTGTTATTTTAGTTCTCTTCAATATTAGGCACATAAACAAAATAACCAATAAAGGAGAACAGATTTAATTTACAATTTTCTGTCTAGTATTAAACACAAAATATATGTAAGAAAAATGCAAAATATAATAAATATAATTCCTAGTTCCTTTTATTTTTGAGGTTTTGTCGACTATTAAAACCTGAATCTATAAATAAGACTCGAAATTTTAAAATTGGCATTTACTGTTATCAGTTACAGGAGTGCTTGTAAAGAGACATGCTAAGATACTTTTATTACGAAATTATTTTTTCAAGTCGTCGTTTCTTTTTTATAGTGTCAAAATCGTTCTCCGCTTTTTCGTATTAGGAAACATCGTAAATTGAAATTTTAGTCGTGTAATAATAGATTATAGTGTATCTATTCCTCGTTTTATGTCATTGGGAAATCAGCTTGGTTGCTGTTTTCCGCGCAGCGATAAAAACTCGAATTTATAGATCGTTTTTAAGAACGTCTTTTAGTTGGCAAAGTTTTATACAGATCTTTCATAAAAAAAATATCACTCCTCGTAAATATAGGCTTTAAAATGCCACGGGAAAAAAATCCGATCTTCAGGAAATTTTAATATCCAGAATACAGCCATCAAAATACAATGCTTTCCAATTGAATATCAGCATTACAAAAGGAATATTATTTAAAGAAAAGATACGGTATCAGGGCTAAAATGCATCCAATCATATTTTTTTCGTGTTTGTTGTTTTCAAAAAGTAATTTGTGTGGGTAGTTTAAAGTAGCACAAGCAGAAAAATTTACTATCGATTCAGTTTTTTATCTGCTAATAGCTTCCAAGTTAAAACGATTGTTAAAAGGGTAATATTGAAAAGTATGAAAACTAAATGAGGGTGTACTTTTTGGATAGAAAGAAGATGCTTTTATTTTCGAGAAACCATTATTTTTAAATTTATTTATTGTTCTCTAGAGGATTCATATAGTTGGCATTGTTTAATTTTTATGCTTTTTTAAAAATTTTATTGCAAAAAAGGTAGGTTTATCTTTTTGAAATTCATTTCGCATTTTACATTTAGATATTATAGATGGATATACTTTAAATAGGTTTTATAATAATATTTTACACAGCTAGAATTTTTAGCTATACTGCTTGAAAACACTTAACTGTAAATATTTAAAATGCATTCATATGCTACTCTTTTAAATAAAAATGGGTGATTTATTTGGATAAAAATATTTTTCTTATACGTTTTCTATAGTAAGCCTTTTCTAACGCATTCGCAGAAATTACTTTGAAACCTTATGATTTTATTTTATTTCCCACATATACAAGGTATTTAGACACATTAAATTGATTGATGCTAATCAAAAGAAAATGTTATATGCATTCTAGAGTCGAATTTAGAATGTGGCCACGGTATTTCATTCAGTCACAGAATTGTTATCTCATACAGTATTGGGGACATGGTAGCCTAGTGATCAAGGTTACGGACTTGTGGCCGGCATGTCATGAGTAAGAACCTGGTACCACTGAACACCGACCGTGTAGAGGGGCTGATGCACGTTAAATATGTCCAAGTTCAAAGTCCTCCCGTTGGCGGGGCGGGGCGAGTCAGAGATGAGGATGCCCACTCAAGAATTCTCCTTGTCATTTGACTATGGTTCAAAATTGCGAGGTCCGTCACCAATAGCCTCTCGTTCAGCTTTATAATGCGACGTCAATAAACCCTCACTCCTTCGAATTAAATATGCCATTACAAAAAGTTTTTCCAAGGAAATGCCAAAATGTACGCAATATTAGAGCAAGACATTATGATTTTCATCAATCGTATGCATTAAAACATATATTTATGAATTATAATTAAATAAACATGCACAAATAAAGTTTAAATTTTGCAGGAAGATTAAAAGCTTATTATAAAGAAGGCCGTGCATTTATTTAAAAAGAACTCAAAATTATAAACTTTTAATCTTTCTAAAAACATTCCACGGCATTTGCATCGATTTCAATTACCTCCAAAGCATGAAATATAAATAAATATAAATATCCCGAACTGTAGCATCAACTACGAGTGAAAAAAAATAATGAATTAAACCTTTCATTTCTCTGAGAACTTTTGGAGGAAGAAACGATTCACGTTTTCAGGTATTCCAAACGTCTGCGGCTTGTTGGTGAAGGCTAATAAAATAAAGTAATCATCCGTCTAAGCAGAAAACACACAAATAAAAAGAAGAGCGAATCCAGTCAGCAAGTCTCATCGTGGAAGAAAAATGCGTCACCCATGACAAAAGCGCCCCACAACAAGTGGGAAAACAACGGGAGCTCGGCAAATAAAAATATTAAGAGGCATACGCTTCCATTTCCGTTCGTTTTGCACCATAACTTACTTTAACGAGGTGCATACGTTTTGCATTGCGGAAAAGGCAATCTTCCCACTGCCCGAGTTAATAGAAAAATTCCCAAAATTTTATTTTCCTGGTAGTTGAGATGAAAATATGAGGCGTATTTGTAAGCGGAACACGCAAAAGCCATTAGCTAATGGTTTAAGGTGGAGCGGGCTACAACGTTTTTCTGGTTAACAGATATTGCTTTACTTCTCTCTCCTTTAAACATCGCGGGTTAACAGAAAATGGCACGTCGTGCCGTTACACTTTTGAATTAACGTTTCCGGTTCTCATTTAATAGTCGTTCGTAAAATGAATTGTACCTCGACTTACTTGTGTTAAGCTTAAAAAGACGTTTAATCTCTTGAAGGAAGGGCTTATTAAAAAAATTGTCAGATTTCGCGTGGATTATTATTAGAGGAGTAGACGTCGTTTGATTACTTCTTTAAAATATGCACATTCAATACGTAGATTATTTAAAATAAAATTGCTCAAACGTATTGTGACGTTTGAAAAAAAAAAGGTAGCGTGATATTTATTTAATTATTTGGTTTATTTACGTCACAGCTATTAATTACAGTATATACATTGAAGTCATTTAAAACGATGGTTAGTTCATTAGAGTTCAAATTTTGCTGTTTGTGAGGGAAAGGATTACATCCGTCCTGTTAGAAGTTTTCCATCGGACTTCTCCACTACCCTCTCTAGGGTCTCGGGATGGTAGCGATCGGCCCCTTTATCTTAGAGTTACATCTAGCTCGTGGGCGGAGTAAGGGGTTATATTCACGGTGTCAAAGGTTGCCGGGGCGATGACCAAAGGCAATGGTTTAGGGGTGCACGTGTGCATAGGAACGTGGTTATCCTACCCACAAGAAGAAGCCGACTTTTAGTAGAAAAAAGAGGCATTTTTGTGTCTGAAAATGAGTTCCGCGTTTTGTTTAAGCTCTTGTACATTCAGCGAAAACAGCCTTAAATTTCTACACGACGCTAACATGATGACTAGGAACCTCTTTGAAATTTAAGGGAATCAGTCATGCTACACGGCACAGGTTGTTAGTGGAATCAGAATTATAACCCGCGCCTCCACTGCAACGAAGCCGGCTATGGTTTAGCGACCATGACTACTCGCAATCGTAATTACCAATATTTAAGTATGAACTAATTATAGTTTTAAAAAACTAAAAAAAAAACACTTTTGTAGTTAATCGAAATAAAATGTAAAAATAATTCTTTATATAAGAATAAAATAACGAGAAAGTTAACGTCATTGTGGTAAAAGCGTGGGGTGCTTTGTGCTACATTTTTACACTAACGCAGCATTTCGGAATAGAACTAGTAAGAAATTATAACAATCAATATCGAGCACCCCATGCTTTTATCACAATGACATTAACTTTCTCGTTAGTCATTTTATTACTATATTAAGAATTATTTTTTACTTTTTATTTCGATTCACAAAAAAAACCCAGGTTTTTTAGTTTTTTAAAAATATAATTTCTTTTTCTTTTTTTAATTCGATCTGCAATAAAAGCGAGTTTTTTTTTAGTTTTTTAAACTATCATTTATTCATTTTCAGAAAAGCTGGACAAAAGAAATTGCTGACGTACCCTTCCCTTTTTCGCTTAAAGAACACTTTTGGTTGTTGTATTTGTATTAACCATGAGCGTTTTTGCTTTAGGGTTATAATCTAATATTTTAGTCGCCAAATCTGGAATTGGGATATGGAATTAGTCGCCAAATTTGGAAATAGGAAATCGTTAATCCTGGTGATCCTGATCAGGACAATGGAACAAAATATTGTATTGTAATCGGTCCTTGACAAGTGCGCAAAATTTTGAATTAATCTGACCTTTTAAAAAGGGTAAAACTTAAGTTCAAAGAGTCTCTCTCTCCGCTACATACAGGTGAAGCTAATAAAAGCATGTTAATAAAAACTGGTATAATGTTAATGATAATTTTATACTTCCTTTCTCTCTTCGTAAAAATTCTATTCTGAGGCGTTATATTATTACTAATATATCAAAGAGAGTCAACAGTTTGCAAACTCATGATGTTGCCTTGTTTGATTCAAAATTTCATTGTTTTAACAAAATTTCTTTCATTATGCATCCGTATAGTCTGAATAATTCTCATACGCGAACGAAACAGACCGCAACTGATCTTCAAATTACGAAATAAAACTTTCAAGTTAATACATATTTCACTTAACAGTAACCTGTCATTCAACAAACCAAACGAATGAATGCTCTCTCTTTTTTATTTCTTTCTCAAAACACAGACAGTTGAACCAGTAACTGTTGAAATGCACACTCTGCAATTGAAGGTTTCGATTTTCAAGAAAGAACGGTAAGTCATTAGAAGTGTTATTCGCTTCATTTTACTAATTGAAATCTCCAAGTGCTCAGCAAAGGCTCATTCTTGGAGACAGTAATTAGGATTTCACTTTAAATGCTGTCTTGCTGAAATGCGTCCATGAAAGTCGAATTAAAATTAGAATTGAAGTATCTACTTGATTGCTTTTTTAAGACAGAGCTCCTTGAAAATTTCATTTGACAAGTTACTTTTGTTGAAATAAATTCCACGACTAATTCTGCATTTAACGGCTAAAGTTATGTTTTATAAGTTCTTGAAACTATTTTGTAAATATAAATGTAATGATGCTTTTATTGTGCGTTTAGATTTGTTTTATTATGAACCGGTTAACTTTAATTGACGAGTATACTCGTCATGGCGAAGTAGCAGGGTTTTTTTATCATGACTAGTATGCTTGTCATACGTAACAAGTAGTGACCATCAGCTATTTCAATTATAATTTTAAGAAAAAATAAAGCATATTCTCAAATTTCGAGACATTTAGAATATTTTGAGGACAGGACCGAGTAAAACAAATAAAAAATACGAAAACTTTAAGATGAACTCATGCGTCCCCGAATGCAAAGACTGAAACTACGCATCATTTCGCATAACGAATTCATTTATGTGCGATGATAATGTTTTTAGGTGTTAGCTTAAGGTATCCGACTACGTTCAGAGAACCATGATTTTAAAAAAGCGCATAAATGTATAATTTTCAGGATATTTAGTGTCATTTAGATTAGAATGTATGTATAAAATTATTTTAAGGACATTATGACAAAAAAAATTTATTTAAATACAATATTTTAGCAAAAAATTAACTTAGAATAACCTCTTTTCCAAATGTTCTCCTTTTGTAAAAAATGCTTCTATTGTATTAATATCTTGCCTGTATATAGCTCAAACCTGTGTACAGAGGCTCAACTATGAATTTTGAAAAATTCAAATTATTTTCAGAGTTACAACCATTTGAAATAATTATCGGAGTATTTTCTTAAAATTTCTCCCTTCTGTTTTCGTAAAACATGGATAAACCGACTTTCGAGTTATGCATTTCAAAAATTCTAGTTGAGCCTCTGTAGAGAGATCTGAGCTGAATACCGGCAAAATATTAATACAATAGAAGTATTTTTTACAAAAGGAGAACATTTGGAAAAGCGATTCTAAGTAAAGAACAAATATATTTTTTTAAATAATTTTTCATAATAGTCCTAAAACATTTATCGTGTATCAATCTAAGTGACACTAAATATCATAAATATTATCCATTTACACGCTTTTGCAAAATCACGGTTCCGAACGTAGTCGGATACCTTAAAAGGACAAAGGCAAAAGTCAGTTTTCTTTTAGGTACGGTCAGTTATTGGACAAATGCGGGAGGCTGACTGGATGCTGAGCCCACTGATAGCTGCTGGACCGAAGTTACCTAGCTATCGAGAGATGTAAATGCCACATGAGAGATTTATGTTACAATCATCTGTTGACATTAGAGTAATCAAACAAAGCCGTACTGCCTAAGAATAGTTTATTTTATTGGGGTGGGAATGGCAAGGATGCTTTCTGGTAAGAGGACTGTGATCAACCCTACAGCACCTAAACTCACTTCCAAAAGTTAAGCAAGGAGAGGAAAATGCTAATTTTCGGAATCCAATCAGAATTGAAGAGGATGCAATTCCTTGTAGAGGTAGATGAAAGTATGCAAATATGTAAGGTAACAGCCAATCGTGCTTTCACGTCAAGAAATATGCAAAAAGGGCAGTCTTATAAGAAGCCAGGTTTATGAAGGGTTACAGAAGTTGATTGTAAGTGCTGATAGAAGGTATTTAAAACTTTCGTGTAATTTGTTTAAGACATACATATTTCTATGACTTCCAGAAAACGAATGAAAGATTCTGAGCGCTGGCGTGCTGTGGGGTGCATTGAAGCAGGACAGTCGATCACAGATGTTGCTCTTTTCTTTGGCGTTCATCATTCTGTAATTTCACGTTTATGGACACAATTCCAAACCACACAGACAGCTGTCCGAAGGCCCGTAGGTGGTCGCCCAAGGGTTACAACCACCGCAGAAGATCGATATATTGCTATTGTAGCCAAGCGGAATCGCAGAGCGACCTCCACACGTGTCACATCTGTGGTTACAGCGTCCATTGGTAAGGCTATATCTGCAGCTACTGTACGCCGAAGGTAACATATGAATGGACTGTATGCCCGGATACCTCGAGTTTGTGTTTCTCTATCCGTCCAATCAAGAGGGGCACGATTAAAGTGGTGCTGGGAACATGGCAATTGGAATGTGTCTGACTGGGGCAATGTCATGTTTACTGATGAATTAAGATTTGCTCTGGAGCCAGATGACAAACGTATAAGGATATGGCGTAAACAAGGAACACGCAATCAGCCCCAAAACATCACCGAGCATCACGCATTCCGAGGCGGAAGCATTATGGTGTGGGCAGAGATTTCATTAGGATACCGCACCGACCTGCAAATCTTTAAACGGGGTTCTGTGACGGCTGTCCGGTATCGCGATGAAGTCCTAGTACCATTGTAAGATTGTACGCTGCAGCAGTTGACCCTGCTTTTGTTTTAATGGACGATAACGCACGTCCCCATAGAGCTGACATCGTCGATGATTACCTGGAGAGAGAAGGGATTGCGCGTATGGCGTGGCCAGCATATTCGCCCGACCTTAATCCCATTGAAAAAATTTGGGTTGCTCTCGGCCGTGCTGTATCTTCACGTTTCCTCCCACCTCCAGCCACTCTTATTGAGCTGTTAACTGCTCTACAAGAAGAATGGCGATTGCTTAATTCTGCGGTGGTTGACCACCTAATTGAAAGCATAGTCAGAAGGTGTAAGCTTTGCATACAGATGGGGGGGGGATGACATACCCTATTAATGTCCTTTTTTTATTTTATGCTGTTTATTTTCACTTTATACATAATTCTGTTTAAGTCTTCATTATGACATTATCTGATAACTTACAAAAATTTAATACTGTTTTCATTTCTGTATATAATTATTGATTTTGTTTTATGTATAAATATATATGCTACTTTACTGTCAAATTTTGTGTCAATCAAAGCAGTATTTGTTGATTTTTTTGCATTTTACATCTTCGTGCTTAACTTTTGGAAGTGAGTGTACTCCAGAACTTCTTTAGTGTCACAGTATCTTAGAACTGTCATGTTAGTAATAAAATTGGCAATTTAAAAACAAAAACCCATCTTTTTTTAAACAATATTTTAACGGCGAAACTTTTTTACTCTTAATTTCCGGCCTAATCTAGAATATTTTTTTTTATCTAAGAGTTAAACAGAAGTTGCGAGATGCATTATTAAAACTTAATAGTAAAATTTTTAGTGATAAGAAATATAGCATTTTAATAAAAGCATTTTAATGTGAGAGGTTTAAAAGTTTTTGAAAATGAAATCTTCCGTAATATATACCTAATTTTTCTATAATTATGCGATGCAATTTTTCTTGTATAATATCCGAATGCCTCAAATTAATTTTAATACTTTTTTATATACGAAATTAAAGCGATTATGGAAAACTTAACGTTTTGTTGAATGTCTTCTCTAGAAATGAGCGAAAAGACAACACGTCAATTCTTGGGGTTTTCTTTGTGTGTGTGTGATCAACAAAGCATAATACAACGCGCCTCAAGGGAACAAGAAACTTTGTTTCAAACTTCATAATGATCCAGATACTTAAAAAATGGGCATATTATGAATAAAAGTTTATTAACAATAATGATGAAGAAATAATTGCGGCAAAAGTGCCTTTAGGTATACATTATTTAAATAAATCAATTTTTGGACGCTAAATTAAAAAAAAAAGTTTTACAAAAGTTTTCTTTTCGCCAGAAGGCTCTAACTCTACACAGTGAAAATTCTTTTTTAAAACGAAATTAATACTGTAAAATAATGTAAATATTTTTTTTTTATTATTATTTAAAAGAAAGTGAAAGTTTTCGAAACCTTTTGATGTCAAATCTCGAAGTATTTTTTGTGATAATTAAATTATTCCATCAGTAAATATTAATAAACTTTAAATGCTTGGTTATTCATTTAAGTCGTTATGGTATACGACTAATTATTTTTAAAGTAAATTATAATGCTAGATATATGATTGATTGTTTTTAATCGTAGTCACATGAGAAAAATCTAACAAGAACAAAAAAATTCTATAATAGGAATTTACGACACTTTTGTGTTTTGATAAAAATCTTAAAGACAAGGTTTATTAATTTAGAGTAAGCTCATGAATGATACTAGATTAAAATTAAATTTTTTTATGCAAATATATGGAATAATTTGGAACATAAGACACTGAGAAAAAAATACTGTCTGAAAACATGAAAATTTTAAATAATTTCCCAGTGATAAGATAAGAAATATGTTTGAACAAAACCTGAAATAAAAAAGAAATATGTTTAACACCTTAACGTGTATGATCGAGTTAATTCAATCGTGTTAAACTGGCCAAACTGTGCACTAATGAGGTAATTGGTGCGGAGTCATATTTTATGCTGTTGTAATTTCCCCACTCGAATATAAATGATTGCCGTCTGCATTCGTGAGACTAACTGTGATCTGTCGTTACGATTTCGTAAATTAAGATAAAATTTATAGAATATTTCGATAAATATTATCAAAAAATTATTCTTTAATTTTGCTAGACATTAGTATTTGAAACGCATATGTTTTGTATAAAAAATGACGTGAAAAAAATTTAGATTTCAGAAGCAAATTAGTATAGAAAGACATTTATACAAAGTTATCACAGCGATACAAGTGTAAAAAGCGGGTAAATAAAAATTTTTTAGAATTCCATGACTAACGGAATGTTATTTTCCTAGTTTTGTTACACCAACATAAAAAAAAGAAGCTCTCTCAAGATATTGCGCGCTGTGTTGAGCTAAAAAAGACAGCAAAAGAAAAAGGAAAGCGAGTTGTCATACGTGTAATAATTACAATGTTGGGCTATATGCTGTACCTTGCTTCCAAATATATCAGACGAAAGAAAACTTTTACTAATTTTTTAAAATAAATAGCACTGTTATTGTTATTTCTGCTGTAAAAATATACATGAATATTTTTGCTAGTAAAAATATGTTTATTTTTGAAACAGATATTCGAAAAGAAAGTTTATAAAAGTCGATATATGAGATAGATTGCAATATTCGACCCTTATCTGCAATAAGGATCAAAATCCATAATTAAAATAAAAATTTTGATTGATTATTTTTTATTTTTAGACAAAATAGTGTTCTAAAACGTATTTTTTTAAAAACAAAAAAACTTTTTTTGGCGATTTTTTTTTCAAAATAAGTGCGCATTAATGAGTTAAGAACCAAAATTTAACTCTGCAAAGTCATTACTTTTTCAAGTGCTGCAGTTGATTCATGAATGTTTTTCACTTGTTGGTACATATGATTTTAGAAAATACTCGATTATATTTCACACTTAAGGTATCCGACTACGTCCACAACCATGATTTTAAAAAAGCGCATAAATAGATAATTTTCACGATATTTAGTGTCACATAGATTAGAATACACGTATAAAATTGTTTTAAGGACAATTTGACAAAAAAAAGTTATTTAAATACAATATTTTGGCAAAAAAGTATCTTAGAATAACCTTTTCTCAAAATGTTCTCCTTTTATAAGAAATGCTTCTAAAATAATAATATTTTGTTTGTGTGTGTGTGTGGTTATATAAAGTAAAGACTTCTCCAGAGAGTCTCAATTATTTTTTTTTTTGTTTGAAAAATTCACATTATTTTCAGAGTTACAACCAATTGAAATAATTCTCGGTGTTTTTTTCTTAAAATTATCTCCCCTCTGTTGTCGTAAAACATGGACAAACCCACTTCTAAGTTATATGTATCAAAAGTTCTAGTTGAGCCTCTGTACAGAGGTCTGAGATATATACAGGCAAAATATTTTTATAATAGAAGCATTTTTCACAAAAAGAGAACATTTTGAAAAAAGGTCATTCAATGTTCATTTTTTGTCAAAATATTGTACTCAAGTAATTTTTATATGTATAATAATATTCTTAAAAACAATTTTATATACATTTTCTAATCTAAGTGACACTTAATATCATAAATATTCTCCCGTTATACGCTTTTGCAAAATCATGGTTCCGAACGTAGTCGGATATCTTAAAATTAACTTCAAACAATACGAAATATTTGTAGCATATTATATGTTTCACATTTATATTTTACCCCGAAACCACGCATTGGTTCATTTCTTCCTTGTTGAGCTACATGCTTAGAATTCAAATCCAATGCACACAAACCAAAACTACAACATAAAACTGCATGCATTCTCGGAGAACAAAATATACGGAAAGATGGTACGAAATACTGCTTTCGCTGTGAAAGCAAAAATTCGTGTGCTTGTAGGGTCGATTTCCCTATCTCATATTATATTGACACCGAACGTATCGCGCTTTCTTTCCGACAGACAGCACATATCCAATCCAACCTCCCAACAGAAACAGAATCTAGGCCTACTTGCTTCTGATGCTTCGAAACTCATTACAAACATCCAAGTTCGAGAACAGGAAGGTGTTGGGGAGTTAGGAATAAAATGAACGTTCTGTAGCCCCCTTCCCCCTACGATTCGAGCGTTCCCCATTTGAACGAGGAATTTCATTTTGAGCGAGTGTCTAGTGACATTCGACAAGAGAAAAGAATGTTCCCTTCCCAAAAATAAATAAATAATATGAAAGTCAGAAGCGAAGAGAGAAAGGGAAATGGTAATAACGAGGGGTCCGAAAACGCGACAAATGAGACTTCATCCACCTATTTCATTACCTAACTAAAATTCTTGATGGGGAGGGAAGATTATATTTGTTATTTGGATCATTAGGTATCTTTTAAAAAAAAGAGTTATTGTTCTTGCGTGCTTGAAAATCAAAAAGCAAATAGAAAAAAAATTAAAAAATAAAAGTTTTTGTGTAGAAGAAGTGAAATTCGATGAGGAAAATAAAATTTCATCATTAAAGGAACTATTCTTTTCATTTTGTTTCCCATTGAATATTTTGAATAATTTTCAGGCGCAATTTCGCTTTTTTACATTTTAAGTCAAAAACTTGTTAATATTTTTAAGGTATTTGGTTATACTAAGGAGATGTTTTTCATTTTAGGTCCTAGAGGAACTTTGCTGCTTCTTCTATTTTATAAAACCATTGAGGAGAGTAATGCATTTTCATTCTGTATTTGAATAGGAAATAAAATTTTTTATTTGAATTCTTAAGTCTAGTTATTTAGCTATATATAGTAATTATATTATTTTTAAGTCAAGTTATTAATATTAAAATTAAGTTTAAAAGTACAAATTATATTTTTCTTTTGTACACGTACTAAGCGCACAAAGTGCTTTTCTTTTGCCCTTTTTTAAATACTGACGACAGATATTAAAAATTCTCTTTCCATATACATATACAGAAACATATCTTAAAACTTCGATCAGTAGGTCGATTTAGAAAGAGGGATCGTTGAAGACATTTTTTTCTATTACCATTTCAGCGGTAGATTTTCAATATGGCTATAATGTATCGCCATAGGAAATCTTCGAATCTTTGATGACTTTGTAAATGAAAGAAACACATTCCATGACTTATGTTTATGCATGAAATGTATTTTATGAGAAAAAATGTCTAAATATATATGTATACCTAATAGCCCTTTTATCTTGATATATGCAGCATTATATTTCTATAAAAATTGGGTCATTTAAGGTGTACAATGTCATAAAACTAGAATTTTTAAATATCGTATTATTATTCTTTTTTTTTTTCTGCAATAGAGCTGCGAATTGATATTTATGCCTTTGCAGACCTAGTACATTCCCCAGGAGCTGGTATCATTTTTTAGTGTGGCACCATTTTAGGCGATACCAATCACAACAAGTAATTTTTACGCCGTTTCTTTCCAACCTGAGCTCTGCCGATGCGAAATTTGTACTTAGGAATTTAATTTTGCCAAGAGCATTCAAGCTATACGGACACTCAAGGGATCTTTTTCATGCCGTATAATCATACGACAAGGCCCCTGTCGATTTTCTGCATCATGAAAATCCACCGACTTGGCCCGGGGTTGAACCCGCAACCTTAGGTGTAGAAGGCCAGCGACAAACCATTTACGCCACTCAGCCGGCGTCGTATTATTATACACATACAATATTTATGAAAAAACTTTGAAAGCTCAAACTTTTTATCAAGACGTGGATTTCATCGTTTCATTACAATTAATTGACATAAAATGATGCACATAAAGGGAAAACACCTGATGTCAGAGGAAATGTTTGTCTTCCTTTGTATTCAAACGTGTAAGGAAGGTGCTTGCATATGTAAGTTGGCTATTTTCAAAAATGTTATTAAAACAGGCTTAGAGAGTAGGGTAACCTGTTCCTCTCATTATACTTAACTTATCTTTAAACTCTGTCTTAGTGTTTCAGACAATTAATACAGTTCAAAGTTTTATCATTTATGTTATTTGCCATTATCAAAAACATTATCAAAAAATATTCTCAAAATCATTCTATCTAAAATTGCCCAAACTTTCTCCTCCATTGATTGCGTCTAAAAACATAATTTTAACTTATTTTATGAATGTATGTGTACAACAATTGATTTCTCCTGTAGCTACTTAGGCAATATTTCAGTTGCTTTTTCTATTTCTACTATTAGCTCACACTCCTTTATATTTATTTATTTATCTTGATGGAATTTTGAATCGTTAATAAAATACATTTTAAAGCGCTCAATTGAGCTGAAATTTTATATACATGATCATTTTGGATGACAATGCAATAATTTAATTATAATTAAAAAAAATTAATTGATTAAAAATAGTTATTTAAAGAACTACAAATACAGCCACGTTGGCATCATTTTTGGCGACTTGTGTCAAAATTTGAAAAGGTTTTTCTCACGTTTTAAAGCATTCAGTTGAACTGAAATTTTATATACACGATTGTTTGGATTACAATACGATACTTTAATGATAATTAATAAAAATTAATTACCACTTAATGTTGTGATTCTGTCATATGTATATACATAATTATATTATTTGTAACTATTGAATAAAAAGTAGCTAAAATAAAATTTTTCTTTGTTGATCTAAGTAGGAATTGACTCAAAATTTTTTTTTACATTACCATTTTTTTTGTTTGTTAGTTTCTCGGTTGTGAGGGGAAATAATACATTTGTGTGGAATTTGTAACTATATTTGCATCATCTGCATAAGCTAAAATCGATATTATTTTACTAAATATTGTGTCTCTTTTATATTTATACTAATATCTCTATCAACGTTATTCAAGATTAAATGAAATAGAAAATACGCAAGAGCATCTAAACATACCCATCGAAGACCATAAAATCTTTACAAGATAAAACAACATTCAATTATTCAACATTTTAAAAGATTATAAACGCACATTTAGAATCGAAATGCAACTGGCGAAGTACTCAATAGGAAATTCCAAAAAATATAATAAAGCGGAAGGGAAAAAAGATTACTTCCATTTGCACATCAAAAGATAAGAGTTACAATCAAACATGTGAAACAAAATTGTTTATTTTTTTACAGTTTTAAAAACAGGAAAACCATTATGCCATTACATTTATCAATTAAAAAAACACACACAGTAATACTTCTCTCAAATACACCTTTAACTCGTAATGATATTTTTGTTGTTATTACTAGTACATTAAAATTTCATTCACGCGGAACAGGTTTTATTTTATTCTCAAGTATAATCGAATTGTTACAGTTATACTACAGTTTTATAACATAAAATAAGATACAGTTGATATAAAAAAAATAAATAAGTATGTTCCGGAAAGAGAGAGAGAAAATGTTTTCATTTCTCGTTGAAGGAAAAATAAATCTTCAAAATTACATTTGAGGTAACAAGATCATGACAGAAAATTCCTGAACTGTTTGGAAAAAAAAGTAAAATAAGATTACCGTTAAGATTATTTTGAAAGCTTTTAAACAGAAAAAAAAGTGTTATAGAGAAAGAGAGAGAAAAATAGAGAAGCGAATGTCATGAATGGCTAACAAGTTTTGAACAATTTTTACAAAAAAAGTTTAAAATAGATAAAAAAAAATATTCGCACTCTGACTTTAACGCTATATTTTTTTAATACAAACCTAGCAGGTTGAATATAAGCAATATTTGAATCTTATAATGATTCGAATGATATAACGCAATTGATTTTTACAATACTTGAAGTAGAATTTACATATTATATTTTTATATATAATTAACCAT
>BMAV01012028.1:0-144602 GCA_019973955.1 Trichonephila inaurata madagascariensis
ATTTTCGGGGATATCCTAACACGAAATTCTTTTAACGCAAAAAAACGCTTCAATCCCTTCAATTTCGTGTTAAATATTTTTCACTATACTGTCGAATGTGCAGTGCACAATAAAGCAGAAGACAGAAAAAAAGCTTGGATTGGACAGTTTCGAGGGTTCTGGAAGAAAGAGCGCTGGAGGATATGTTGCTACGTATATGCTACTCTCACTCAGTATTCATTAATCATTAATCACCGTAATTTCACTTTGAGTCTAAAATCATCTAACCAAAGTTAAGTCTTTTCCCCATTTTTCGAAAGGTCATGCCCTTTGCGGCAATATTAAATTTGGAGTTTTTTTTAAATTCAAACTTTTTCACATTGGTAGGTTACGATTAATAATATTTTTTTCTCTCTATATAACCACGATCCACCCGAATGTATATTGTCTGACTGTATATTGTCTTTTCGTTCGAGATGAATGAAACTGGGAATGAATGAATTGAGTTACATTTACGTCGCACTATAAAGCTGCAGTGGAGCTATTGGCAACGAGCCTCGGAATTTTGAGCAATGGTCAAGTGACGAGGATGACACATGAGCTGACACCCCCTCGCTTAGTTTCCACACCACACCAACGGGAGGACGTTTGAGCCTCGACATATTAGCGTACATCGGCAACTTCGAGTCTTCAGCAATACCAGGCTCAAACTCATGACATGCCAGTTACGAGTCCGTCACCTGACCACTAGGCTACCACAGACACAAATAAATTTGGGAGGGGGAAGGAGTATTCGATGATTAAGGCCTGCTATTTTTTCACATATTTATATATATAGAGAGAAAGAGATAGTGGATGAGATTTTGCGTGTATGTGGCCTATAAATTTAATAATGGAATAGCTGACTTTTTTAAAAGGGGTCTCAGGGGTGTTAATTTTCTTTCGAGGGCTCAAACTTCAAACAATTTTCAAATAGATATAATTCTTTGAAATTAAAATTAAATAATTCGAATCTTTAACACATTATTTATAAAGAAAAAAGACTTTAAAAAAGTGTAAAATGTTTAAAATATATAATCATGATTTTTTTTTAAAAACTATAAGGATATGAAATTCAGAAACATTTCTGTAAGAAATATTAATTAAGTTCTATGTTGCGCATGATATTTTCTAAAATAGTAACTCTAATTACTAGCAATAAGTTCGATTTATAAAGTTAAATGTATCCTTATTTTTTTACACTGTAGCTATTTTAATATAAATAGAATAGTAAATTATATTTTTAAAAAAATAAAAATTTACTTTTTAATTTATTTTTTTTAAATTTCAATATTTTCCAATATTTTGAAATAAAAAAAAAGATATATAACACTAAAATTAGGTAGGGTTTAAAGAATATGATGCATTTTATAATTCTACAAAGTTTTATACATCAAAGACTACTACTTTAGAAAATAGCAAACACAACATAAAAATTACTTAATATTTATTACAGAAATATTTCTTATTGTCATATGCTAATAAGCTTTTTAAATTATGATTATATTTTAATCATTTTGTACTTTTTTAAACCTCATTCCCTTATAAATAATACAGGAATTCATAAATGAAATGAAAAAAATACCCATTATATATAATATATTTAACAGTTATAACTAACACCGTATTTATGCTTTAATTAAAAATTTTAATTAATAAACTGAATAAATATATCTGAATACTTCAACGGAGGAATAATTAATTACCTTTAATGTGAACTTTCTAATTTGAAACTTAAAAGATATTTTAATGGTGATTGTGTGACTGTTCTCTGTAAAAATCTAGATTTATATTGTTTTCGATGTGTTAAAAGCTTTTCCTTAACTTTTCATAAGTTTTCGAGAATGCTTAGGTTATCCGTTTTCTCTCTATGTATAATTAAAATCTCTCTTACTCATCGTAATCAAAGCCTAAGTTGATAAACACTGGGATTTTTCCTCACGCTTTCTAACATATTTAGTGTAAATCAGAGCGGTTAAACATTACGCTCAAGATGTATAGAATATAGGTTCTCAAAATGACGACTTCCAACTCTTCGCTATTAGAAGAATTTAAAGTTCAATAAAAGTATTAAATTTTCCTATATTGCACGGAATTCTGCCAAAACACGGGTGCTCTTTGTGTCAAAATCAATATTTATACAGTGTGATTGCATATTGATCGGAGCTTCCGCTTTGTGATATTTATTTAAGAGGAAATCCAGGGGAAATTTCAAATGCACTTAAGGATGTTTTCGCTAAATGTACGAGAGCCAGAACTAAACGTGAAGCACTTTTTCAGATAGAAAATGACTCAGTTTTCATACAATACGCTTACAATATTGTAATTCATTCATCTGTTTGTAATATAGTGCGTCTTTAAAATTTCAAAATATTCCATGAAAAATTAAATATACCTTTTAACATACAAAGAGATATCTCATTTACATTACGGTATAAGAGGAAAAATGCGAAACACATTTTGTACCAGAAAAAAATGGGTCAACTCGGATAAAAAACGAGTAATATGATGAAATCGCACACTATAGCAAGGGTGTCAAACTCGTGTCCCGCAACAAATATTTTTGTGGATCGGCCAATATATTTGCACACAGCAATATAAAATAAAATAAAATAGAAGTCTAATGAAAAAAGAAATATAGTGGTAGAGAAGAGATGCTATGAATCAGGATGTAAACATTTAATCTTTCTTGTTCTTTTATGTATGTTTATTAAATGTATAAAATAAACCTACGTTTTTCTATAAATATTGACTTTTTTTATACGGCCCGCCTAAAGTTAAACCTTCTTATTTTACCGAAGTTAGTCTTTGAGTTTGACACCCCTGCTCCCTGCTTGACCTTGCTCTTGCACCCCTGCTTGAGTTAGCAAGACCAGAATGTAGTATTAATCCTGAAATACTTTTTTATCAAAAAAAGTCTTCCAAATCTGGCCCCTATTCTTTAACGTTACGCCGAAGACAGCCTTAAGAGTAAAAATAAAGGTAACGAAATAGTTACCTAATTCATACCATTTTAATTAATTTTGAAGTAAAATTCCAGAAAGCTACCATGTTAAAAGAAAAAGAAAAACTTCAAGCTCATCTAAGGGATACATAATACACTTGGATAAAAATCAATATTTTGATCCTGTGCGAAGAGTTTAAACTTAGACTCGTGAATGAAACCAGTTTAATGAACTTAATTTTTATTCCTAGTTTTTAATCACTTTTTTAAGGTACTCCGACTACGTTCGGAACCGTGATTTTGTGCAAAAGCGTATAAATGGATAATTACGATCTTTAATGTCACTTAGATTAGAAAATATATATGAAATTGTTTTAAGATTAGTATTACAATAAAAAGTTATTTAAGTACAATATTTTGACAAAAAATAAACATAGAATGACCCATTTTCAAAATATTCTCCTTTTGGGAAAAATGCTTCCATTATAATAATATTTTCCTGTCTATAGCTCAGACCTATGTACAGAGGCACAAGTAGAATTTTTAAAATATATAACTTAGAGAAGTGGGTTTATCCATGTTTTACGATAACAGAGGGGGAAAATTTTAAGAAAACTCCAATAATTATTTCAAATGTTGTAACTCTAAAAATAATGTGAATTTTTCAAAAATTATAGTTGAGCCTCTGTACAGAGGTCTTAGGTATGTACAGGCAAAATACTATTATAATAGAAGCATTGTTCACAATAGGAGAACATTTTGAAAAAAGGTTATTCTAAGTTAATTTTTTGCCAAAATATTGTATTTAAATAATTTTTTTTTGTCAAAATGTCCTTAAAACGATTTTATAGATGTATTCTAATCTAAGTGACACTAAATATCATGAAAAGTATTCATTTATGCGCCTTTTTAAAATCATGGTTCCGAAAGTAGTCGGATACTTTAAATATCAAATTTAGTACTTAGTCGTTTTCACTTACATAATTCATTCTGATTATATTTTTAATCGAATTCTTTTAATATTCAAACTATTTTCTTCTCTTTACATTCCTCACGTTTAATTCAGGGGAGGGAGATATAATTTCTGTGTTTAGTGATATAAACAAAATAATTAGCTGAACACGAGTATTAAAGTGTAAATGAAACAGGAGAATTTGCGCAATAACAATAGTAATCATTAAAACTAAAATACGGAAAATAAAACCGTTGCAAAAATAAATTATTCAGTTTGAGAAACTATATCAAAGTCTGTCGTGGCCTCGAAATACGAAGATATAAATATAATAAAATTTATGTTAATATAGTTCTTTAATTTAAATACAAAAAAAAACTAAGATAGATGTATCTTATTCTTAGTAGATTTACATTTTACTGCCTTTGCCTACTGGCAACTAGCATGCTTCAAACTCTGTAACACATTTAGATTGAAAAATGTCACAATTTCGTATAACAATGCGCAAAAGCCATTTTTACATGCGTTCCTTTAAGCAGCCCTCTTTAAATGTTACAAAGTATGTTATTTTCCACTTTAACAGGCAAAGTTGACTTCAATTTAGCATTGAAATATAAAAGACATAATATAATACAAAGTTTGTACCAGAGAAATGAATTAAGACGGACACTAATGTATCTATATTTTTATGAATCTTCCGGGGAAAAAACGATTCACATTCACCACGAAATCTCCGGAACAATTAGCTATACAGACTTGCAATTTGGCAAGCAAGTTTTTATTTTGTTGAGCTGAGTTTTCCTAAAAATGGGCTTTGCGAAAGTCTTCTCTCAAAATGGGTTTCTGGGCATTAGACAAAAGTAGACTTAGACCCATAGATTTGAAATAGGCAAATATAATTGAGTAGATATCCGCCAAGAATCAGTTTTTCGGAAATCGATACTCAAAGGAGGAAGGGGGAGTTACGAGGCATTTTAGACAGAAATATCCCTATTTTTAAACTATTACACCCACATACTTGAAATTTGGCAAACATCTTTCAATGAGTAGATATCTACTATAAACGGGTTTTAGTAGGAGTTACGACGGTTTTAGCAGGATTTTGGAAGATTGTGAGGGTGTTAGAGATGAAGAAGTTGCAGTTTTCGAAAAATGGGAGGTAGGGGAATAGTAAATATCCTTCTGTTCTAAAAAAATCAGATTTTGTTCTTTCTAAATTAAGACATGAGAGCTATAAGGATATTTTTAATATAGTCGAAAGTTTAATGCTAGTACTTCGATAACAATAACCTAGAAAATGAATGTAAAGTCTTACTATATCATGAGATGCCTATAGAAGCGAGCAGATAACGACTAGTAGTATAATGAAATGCTTTTCTCCCCTGCAATAGGGAATATTAACTTTAGGGCAATTTTCTGTATGAGTTTCTTATTTATTGTTTGGTCCTATTTTTAAACAATATTTGACAATGGGTGTTGCTTTTGTCTATTTTCCCACATGAGAGTTTATTTTTTCATTTGGAAATTAAAAGGCTCTGCGATCTTTTCTCTCACGTCAGCATTCAAGGGACAAAATCGTGAAACATTACGCTCACGTGGTAAATTCTAAAAAATGCGTCTAAAATCAATTTCCGAAATGTTTTTCGTCGACGTGAATGCAATCATTAGTGTGTTATGCTTGTTTAGATTGTTTGATTTACGGATAAAAAAAAGTAATTTCATTTTTCAAAACATCGTACAGCATGTGAGTTTATAAGAAGGTAGGGGGGCTCACACTGAAGTGGCAAGGTGTTTTGAAGAGGAGCGCCTCACCTCTGTCCATTTTCCTTTCCATGACTTCTCCATTCAACCTCTTTTCCTTTCTCCTTCCTCAATCTCTCGTTGCTAGGCAACGCGTAAGGATTGTCATTACGAGGAATTATTAAGAAGACTTAATTGCACCAGGACATGCTCAAAAGAGTAAAATGCCAAAAATGAGACTCTTTGTTTACGGAACATATATCTTTAAAAATTTAAAATAGATCTTAGATTTTTATTGTAATTTTAATAGATATATTTTAATCATTTAACAAAAATAATTTTTATATAAGTTAAAAAAAAATTTTTTTTCTCTTTAAATTAAGTTGGACATAGTTTTTGAGATCTCATTATACATGTTTATGTTTAGGTACTATTTTTTGAAAACGTATCTGTTAAATATGTAAAATATTTTTTGCCTATATATAAAATAATACACAAAATATAGTAAACCTATTTTTTAATGAAGTATTAAGATAGATTTTTTTTAAAAAAATTATAAAACGTTGTAATTATGAAAATTTGTACCCCCAATTTTTATACATAAAACTATTTTTTTAAAAACTATGCACAACTTAGACTAAAAAATAGGTTAATATAATATGCATAGGTATCCTATATAGAAGTATAAAAAAATTTAGAACCCCATATAGTGCAATAGTTTGTTTTAAAGGTGCACCTAAAAGCAAAAAATTATGCATTGGAGAAAAAGTGAAAAAACTAAACATTTGTAAACGTTTATGTTTTTGTAAACTACTTTTTTCATATCTTAAGGTTAGTTTATCAACGAACATATACGTGTTATACATTTTTAGATTCAGAAAAATATGCACTATTTTTTAATACTAAAATTGAAAAAAAGATTTTTTGAATATGTATGATGTCCTGGTTTCCTAACGTAAGTAATCAATTCCAATAAATTTGTTTCTGAACTCCGAAATCTGTATATGGATATATTGGGTATAATTAAAGATCGGGTTTCCTTAACGTAAGAGTAATCATTTCAATAAATTTGTTTCTGTACTCCGAAATCTGTAAAGAGATATACTTGGGTATAATTAAAGATTGAGTATTTATATGAATTTAGTATTCCAAAATTCAAAACTCAAACTCAGTGCGCAAGAGCCCATTAGGACCAGGGCCTACTGTGCTCATCCCTGTTAACGTGACCATTGGGCCCTAAAGTGCATGAGCAGATGTCTAGATCAGGTGGCCAGCCTGACGCGAGACCCCCAGTATTTAGTCATCAAGAAAGCTTGGTACTCATTTATCGGCCCACTGCAGTAGGGATGAAAGGCCGAGTTGACCTTGACCAGACCGGGAAAAGAACCTGGTCCTGTGATGTGGAAGTGCGGTACGCTACCTCTCGACCACTGGGCTTAATTCCACAATTAACCCTCATAATTTAGAGGTGTATAATTTTGAAACATCAAAACTAGTTTTTAATCTATAGAATGGCCAGCAAAATAAGACAATATCTCATATCTCAAGATATGATCTGTTTCGCTAATGAAATTTATTTGCAAGAGATTGGAATCTCACAGTTAATGAGTGCTCCTAATCCTAAAGAACAAAAAGCATGTAATGTACTGAATAAGAAACTTGTACTACTTTATAATGAAATTGAAGAAGAAAAGTGTTAAAGGACCAGCAACAGAAGAAAAAGCTTAATTTCTAGAGAATATTTTAATGATCGGCGGTCTTGGGAGACAATAAATTATAGTTTTAAAAAAAATTACAAAAAAAAAACGCTTTTATAGTTAATCGAATTAAAAAGTAAAAAAAATTCTTAATACGAGAAAAAAAAATGATTAAGGAGAAAATCAAAGTTATTGTGGTAAAAGCGTGTGAGGTGTGGCTTTATACTACATTTTTACACTAACTCTGCATTTCGGAATAGAACTAGTAAGAAATTATAACAATTGATATCGAGTACCCCACACTTTTACCACAATGACATTAATTTTCTCGTTAATCATTTTATTCTTGTATTAAGAGAATGACTTTTTAGTTCGATTAACTATAAAAACGTGTTTTTAGTTGTGTTTTTTTTAATTATAATTTATTTTTCATTTTTTAGTTCGATCCACAATAAAAGTGTACTTTCTTAGCTTTTCAAACTATCATTTAATCGTCGATGAATTAATCTTAAATGTGTCATTTTTTGGAATCTGGAATACCCATTGGCGTTTTCGTTTTAGGGTTGTAACTTAATCTTTTAGCCGCCAAATCTGGAAATGGAAAACCGTTAATTCTGATGATCCCGATCAGGACAATGGAACAAAGTTATTAAATTATTGTATTGTCATCGGTCCTCGACAACTGTGCAAAATGTCGAATTAATCTGACCTTTCAAAGTGGGTAAAAATCGAGTTACATACAAGTGAAGCTAATAAAAGCGTGTTTTAAAAAAATAAAGGAGAGATTCACCATTAATTAAAATCGGCAAAGGGATTGATTCACAAGCAGAAAAAAATATATCGAGTTTCTGTAATCTTGCTGTAAAGGTTGCAGAGAATTCAAATTTGATCTCGGATAAGAAAAAAGTAGGAATGCCCTAAGATTTCCTATTCAAAGAATTATTGTGGCTTTGTTGGATTGATTTATTGAGTGTTTTATTAATGTTCCATTGAGACCAAAGACGTGACGAATATAAGCCCCCCTCAAACTCAGGTTTAGGGCCCCAAGGCCAAATACGCACTTTGTATCAGTCAAGCTTAGGGACCAGAGCCTGTGGGCCCCCTACAACACAGGGTTTGCTGGGGTATTCGTTACGTCACTGGTTGAGACGTAACGTGAGAGCTATTGATGAAGGACCACGTTAACTTTGAATAATGGTCAAGCCGCTATCGCATAAGTATATTAACTTTTTCTTCAAAAGTATAAATTGAATCTTGAAAAGCTGTATCGGTACTAATTACATTAACACCATACTAATTACTCGTAATATTATACAGAGTGAACCTTGCCCTAACTATAAATATTTGCTCTGCTCAAACTATTATAATTAGATATACAGTAAAACCTGCTTTTATGCGATTTTATTTTTGAGCGATTATCTCTATACGATCTTTTTTATGCGGTATGTATGAATTTCAGCGAGCTTGGCGCCAATGTAATGTTTTCTATCAATGTACTCGTACTTATATTCACTTCAAGGCCCTTTGTTAATTTGTTATGAACAGTCTCCCGACAATACACGTTCAGTTGCTTTCTCTCAACGCGCTAGTAGCACGCCAGTGTTTGAAGACGAAATTTTCAATGACAGTGACATTATCAATAATTTGATAGATTATGAAGATGGACAAGACGAACCAGATTCTTTGAGAGCGGATAAAAATATATGCAGGGATCCAGCCTTCCAACACATAGGAAAAGTATTTTTTTAAAATAGATACCAATTCCGAAAGGAGTTTGAAATTTCAAAAAGTGCTTCGATCATATATTTCTGGTTATCGTGACGTTTACAAGCAACTGACCAACCGACCATCGTCCCAACAATTCATCATTTACTTTACAGGCCAAAAAATATGCCAATTGAAATTGTTCTTCGGGGACGAAAGAGATTTTGAACCAACTTATCATTGAAGAGATGCGTGGTGGACGTCTTCATTGATGTGAACCCCACCCCGCCAATTCATCGAAATCCACCCTATCCATCCATCACCAAACAGATGTTGGATGACAGGTGCAGGTGGCATGGGGTCATTGTTTGTTAACTGGCCTCGGGCCAGCGCAGACATCTGGTCTGAATATAAATGGCTAAGGAAAAGCAGATGTCAATAGGCATTCCTTTATGAAAGTTTTGAATAGAAGTCGATGTATTGAGAGTGGGGTTGTGAAGCCCAGGCGTGAGATGAATAGATGTGAGTTATGGCGCCCTTGGATTCCAGACGGATGGGGAATGTGTTCGTGTTTTCCGCGAAAATGAGAGACGCAGGTGGCCCGGGGACGAGGGCAGACCTTTTCTTTGACCTGCCAATGAGGAAGACGAGGGCAGACCCTTTCTTTGACCTGCCAATGAGGGGGAACGAGGGGCGCGTGGTGGACCCGCCCCTGGTGTTTAAAAGGGGTGAATTTGGACGGAGAAAGAGAGAAACGGACGAGAAGAGAAAACCTGAAGGGACTTGGACGGAGAGAGAGACTTGGAGAGATAGAGCCATGGAGTAAACTGGAGCCCGGAAAAGCTATGGACTGACCTCGAGTGATGAAGACTGTCCGCCCGGCTTTGGCCTATTTAATGAATATTTTTTGGAATCTAATAAATACTATTTAAAATATTAAAGTATGGCTGTAACAAATTTTCTTGGGTACGAATGACTGACGACGTTACAGTGGTTTGGATTACGAGACGAATTAAAGTGAATTATATACATGCATTTTGAAAACTTCTCTATGTATGCAATGAGAAATGAAATATTTGAAAAATGTTTCCATGTGTAATTTGACTAATTATTTTGTAGTACTTTTTCTCATAAATTTCATAAATAATTGACGTATTTTCTAAGTGCGACTTTTTTTATGCAGTCCCTCTACGCTGCATAAAAAAAATTCTGTAGCATGTCGGTGAAGTTGTTTGTTATATTTGAGTAATTATGAAGTGTTCGAATATTTTTTTTTGTGATTTCTTTTTATGCGGTCCCTACCTACCGCACAGAAACATGTTTAACTGTATGTTTGTTTGGATGTAATGTCTGTGATTTTTGAATGAGACTATTTACCTCAGTATATTTCAACATATGTCCCTTTTTGTATTTCGGAGAATGTTTAAGGTATGCGACTACGTTCGGAACAGTGATTTTAAAAAAGCGCATAAATGGATAATTTTCATGATATTTAGTGTCGCTTACATTAAAATACATGTATAAAATTGTTTCAAGGACACTTTGAAAAAAAAATTATTTAAATACAATATTTCGGCAAAAAATTAACTTAGAATGACCTTTTTTCAAAATGTTCTCCTTTTGTGAAAAATGCTTCTATTATAAAAATATTTTGCCTGTATATAGCTCAGATCTCTGTACAGAGGCTCAACTATGATTTTTAAAAAATTCACATTATTTTCCGAGTTACAACCAATTAAAATAATTATCGGCGTTTTTTTTCTTAAAATTTCTCCCATCTGTTGTCGTAAAACAAGGATAAACCCACTTCTAAGTTATATATATCAAAAATTCTAGTTGAGCCTTTGTATAGAGGTCTGAGCTATATACAGGCAAAATATTATTATAATAGAAGCATTTTTCTCAAAAGGAGAATATTTTGAAAATAGGTCATTCTATGTTCATTTTTTGTCAAAATATTGTACTTAAGGCTACAGTGGACAGTAAAAAATCTTTTTAAAATTTTTTACAAACATGCCCCAAATTTTTACTGTGTGTATGTAACTTAGAACTAAAACCATATAAAAAATTTGGTGAGAAAAAATGAGTAGTTTTAAGAAATTTAAAAAATTTAAAAAAATTTAACGAAAATTTAAAAATTTCAAAACGTTCCATGCGTTTGATTTTTAAAATTTCATATTTTCAACTTATTTAACTTATTTAAGCAATTCTTTTCAAATGTATGCATGCAATGTAATGTTTTATATGATAATTTACAAAATATGGGTAAACGCAAATTTTTATATGAAAATTTTAATTGTTTCCCTAAAAATAAAAAAGTGCATCAAATTTATGACTATACATTAGATAACATTTTAGAAATTTGTTATATTAAAAATTTTTAAAAAGGAAATTTGAAATTTGGTTTCAGGAAAAATTTTTTGATTTCTGGAAAAAAATTTTTATTTTAAAAATTAACTTATTTTTTTTAAAAATGGGGAATAAAAATATAAAGAAATTGAAAAAAATAATATTACAAATTAAGATAGATTTAAAAAAATTTAATATTAAGGTTCCTGCAATATTTATTTAACATCGCATGACACTTATATAAGTATAAAATTAAAGTAGCTGGAACTTTTTATAAAAATCTGAAAAATTAGCAAATTTTATTTTCAAATTATTTTTTTCCACCACATAGTATATAATACATTTTCATTAATAAAATAAATAAAAGTTTTCAATATGATTAATTTAAAAATTCAAATTTTTCGAGGAAAATTTTTTTTGAAAAACTATTTTATTCTAAAAAGAAAATAATTAAGTTTTTTTTTAAAAAAACAATTAAATGACAAAATATAAATTTTAAATTTTGAAAAACACTAATATATAAAATATAAGATAAGCGAATTTTTATATATAAGATTGCAAATATTTTTTAAATTTTCATTACACTAATATATACAGATATAAAAATAAAAACAAGAACATTCAATATAAATTGCAGAATAAATTTCATTATTATTTTTTTAAAGAGATAATAATTATATATTTATTAAAAACAATGGTAAAAAAATATTCAATATTAAATTACAAAAATTCAAAAAATAAATTCAACTGCAATAAAAAAAACTGCTTTTGCAAAAGTCTGATAAAAAAAAATTTTAAAAACCCCGGACAAATAGGCTGCATCTGTATTGGTTTCTTTCCTTTTCTTTGTTTTGAGGAAGTATTTTAGAAATGCGTCGTTTATCTTGTCTTTCAGCAATAGTCAAAGAAAACTGTCATTTAGGCATGAGTCCCCTTTCGATTCAAGAGATTTCAAATACCCCCAAATTGTGTTTCGATGGCATCTGTGTTACTGCTATTTCCAGCCTCCTTTTGGAGACGAATACTCTTTTGGACATTTTCCAATAGCTATGCAGACTTTCATTGAATTTTGCGTCTTGCCTGCTACGCATCTTTCAAGAATGGTGTCTGAAGCTAAACGTTGATAAACGGCATAAAATTTTTCCCCACTACTTGTGCCGACAAGTAAGTTTTCATGGAACTGTGTGACCCTGGGGTTTCACCTTTGGCTTGTTTTTATAGAAACACCACGATGATTCCCCTTCAGGACACTTGCTATGCATAGGCTTTTTGTCATTTGGGAGAGCAATGCATCAGGCTGGCATATATGGCAGTTTTCATTTTATTGGTATTGGGAACATGATCTTTTATTGCCTTTCTATAGAAATTTTGCAACTTAGTGATGTTTTTTATCTCCCGGCTTCCCTGCTTCGCACCAAGAGTCACTTTTTCACCTTCCATTCTTTCATTTTGTTTGCTAACGATGTGCCAGCCTTTTGGCAAAAAGATTCAGGCACTCTTCCTTTCGATTTTATATCAGAACCATATATTTTATTGTCCGACAAAAATTGAAAAGTTTTGAGTCACCATCATCAGCATGGAAACAAATCTCATTTGGCAATCACTAATTGACCTTCTCCACATAATCAATGCAGCTATCTCCATGGCTCCAGAAGTTCCATCAAATTTTTGTCACACTCCCTCCGCATGTCCTTTTCCCTAAGGAAATTTGCTATTGACTCCCATATCTCGACCAGTAACTGCACAATTCTGACAGTATTTCGACACACTTCAAAGTCTCAAGGACAAGTCCACTAAGGACATCGATGATTATTCCCAATCTAGTTAGATGTATGTCCCCGCTTTTGCCGTACCATCATTATGACACACTCACATCAATTATTTCCTGACTTTTAGTGAAGCATCAACTTTTACGTGAGCTTCTCTAGCTTGACGTGACATTTCGAGCATTTTTCCTTCACCTCTTTGTTTTCACGATAAGTTGTGCATGCATTTGGCATATGTTTTCGGTCCATTGTTGGCATGTTGAGCAAAATGAAAAGTTCAAAGCAGCATGCCCCTGCCTATGGATAGGAAGGCACTCACTATTGCTGTTTATATCATGTGAATTTTTTGGGCCCCTTCTTGGAAACTTGAAAAAACACTTCCATAGCTTTCATGACATGATTCGCATAAAAAATTCCATCTTTGTAGAATACCCAGGAATGGTGTTGTTTTATAACAAAAGGGGACAGTTTGTACAATATTTACAAGGAACTTTCTACAATAGTTCAGAAAACACAGCCTTGTGGGTAAAATATAGCTTGCCTCAGGTTGGGGAAAATGTACCGGGTTTAGTAATGGATCTCTCTGTAATGTTATACTATTACTGTTTTTCATCAACAGTTTCAGGACATCTGCCATCGCTCTGCTATATTCAACCAACATCTTTCTCCTTTTGGTAGGACTACCTTTAGGTTTTCTATATCCTGATGATATAAGATCCATACCAAAATTTTACAACAAAAGGCAATTTAAAATGAACTTTTAGCTGAAAAGAACTTTTGTTTTGGTAAAATCAATATAAAGTTTGAATAAAATTGAACGAAAAAAGCAAACGCAAGTTCGAACAATTGTAAACAAATAATGCCAATTTGGGTCTCAGATACAGTTAAAAAAAATTGTTGCCATCCCGACCTTCCAAATTATCACTTAAAAATAAAAAATTAAAAGGCTATGTCTACAGTATATAAAATTCACACTATTAAAATACATGACAGCTTTATTAGCATGACATCAGAATGTAAACAAAGGGGCGTGGTCATGGATGACTAAATCGAAACTACCCATAACTCAAAATGCATGAAACCACAAAATTTTTTGCGTTTTTATAGAGAGACTAATATAATATTAAAATAAGTCAAAAAAATTTTTTCGATATTTTAGTCAATTTTCCACATTTTAACTGTCCACTGTAGCCTTAAATAATTTTTTATTGTAATACTATTCTTAAAACAATTTTACATACATTTTCTAATCTAAGTGACACTAAATATCATAAATATTATCCATTTATACGCTTTTGCAAAATCCTGGTTCCGAACGTAGTCGGATACCTTAAGCTGTAATCCGTTTCCCGCCAAGTGTTCCATAACATGTCTTGCACTTTGCAAGCAAGTAACAATAACAAGCTTGACAGCTTAATAAATACGACTTCATGTTTACAAACGCACTGCAACGTTCCCACAAGGGAAATTAATATTATTCATTACGATCTGCAATTAACAAAATTACGCAAGCTACCTGAAACATCCTTCATAAAGCATAAAAATTGTATTAAACGAAGTTTTTTTTTTCTGAAGCAAACAGAAAGGGAATGTTCCGTTTCTAGGCGACGCAAGAGTTCACAAGTACCGCGGCAAATTGAATCTATTTGAAAAGGGAGGGGATACACTCACTGAGTGCATCCTATTATTCAAAACAGGAAAGGATTATCGCACTAATGAATATGCCGGGGATCAGGAAAACACGTGCTAGGGATAGACGAGGTTTTAATGGTACTGCCCCTCTTCCATTTATATAAAATGGAAGATGAGATGAGGGGGAAGGAATACTCACTCTAAATACTTGACTTTTTTTTTGATAATTACTTGCTTCTCGTGTTGCCCCTCACACACCGCCTTTGGAGATGAGGATGAAAATTGAGCTGGTCTAAGGTGACAATGGCAAGTTCTGCTTAGAACAGGGGTAGAGCAAACGTTTTTGGGTAGAGTTCAACTATCTGATTTTAAAAAATTATGCGTGCCCCTTTCAACTTTTCCAACAAAAATACGAAGTGAAAAAATGTTACTTCTAGGCTAATCATAGTATTTTTACTTCAATAGCACATTTTAGACAAAAACTAATTAAAGTAGGGAAAATACAATCTTTTCCTTGTAAGTGTCCCATAATATCGGTGAGAAAATCTAAATCCATAGCCAATCTTCAGTCTTGAGTAGCAAGTACTCTCGAGACATTTCATTGGTTTCTTCCAGATTTTTTTAAAACATCTACTTCAAATTCCAAAATCTCGCTTCCTTTGAAACACTTCCGTTAAAAAGCCAACGCTCACAACAATTAAGAGTATTTTCCACATGATAATTTTCTATTGTAATTCACTTAATGTAAATTCCGGTGTATAACGTGTACCAATACTTTCAAGCTGTTTTTTTTAATTTTACGTATATTCGCCGTATAACGCGCACCCTTTTTTTTAACGAGGAAACCTGAAATGTACGTGTGCAATTCTATGTTTTGAATCCCATTCAATCGAGGTATTATCTCAGGCTTTTGAAAAAAGTTTATACTTCTGGAAGTAAAACTCTTTAAGTTCGTAAGATGTGTCGTGTTTTTTTTTTTTAATTATCAGTATTTTTATATTTGTAGAAGTATTAGTTTTTATGCCCATTTCTTTTCTATTTTTAAAACTCTCACTTGTATTACCGGCGTATAACGTGCACCCGTAAATTTCGATCTTATATTTTGTGTTATAAGTGCGCTTTATACCCTGGATCTTACGGTAGTTAAGTATATTTAAAATAAATTATGGGGGGGTTGTCTAAGACAACCACATGTCAAGAAAAGTGAAAAAAAATTTAAAAAGTCTTCGAGTGCCACTGTTACAACTCCGCCGTGCCACGGGTTGGCCACTTCTAGTTTAGCGCCACCAGATAGCTGAAAACCGACTTGAATTTCTTTTGCCAATTATAAATGGCATTCTCTTGAGAGTTATAGAAATCAACAGATTTCTCTCATGCGAATCTCCTAACACGTTTCATATTTCTTAATAACGGCGACTATTTACCATTCAATTTTTTTTCACTTATGTGTCTCTATATTTGATAGATAATTCAGATAACAGAAATCAGCTTTGACGAGTGCTTCTTTAACTTTTTTCTTTATGATCATTTTCGGGACTGGAGGTAGCCTAGTGGTTGTAGTCACGAGCTAGTGGCCAGCGTATCATAAGTTCGAGCCCTTGTGCCAATGAAGACCAGCTGTGTTGGAGGATTAATACGCGTTAAGAGGACACAGTACGATTCAATTGACAAAAATTGATAAGAAAATCAAATCTAATTTTTCTAGCCTAAATTATTCTTTTTATATACTTTTCTATCACCTCACAAAATTTGAAAACTCTAAACTCAAAATTATGAAAGCTTTTACATTCATTTTTATTCACGTCCCTATGGCAAATCAAAACTTTAAAAGGTATCCGATTACGTTCGGAACCGTGATTTTAAAAAAGCGCATAAATGAATAGTTTTCATGATATTTAGTGTCACTTAGATTAGAATGCATGTATAAAATTGTTTTAAGGACATTTTGATACAAAAATTATTTAAAAACAATATTTCGGCAAAAAAATTACTTAGAAAAACCTTTTTTCAAAATGTTCTCCTATTGTGAAAAATGCTTCTATTATAATAATATTTTGCCTTATATAGTTCAGACCTCTGTACAGAGACTCAACTATGATTTTTGAAAAATTGACATTATTTTCAGAGTTACCATCAATTGAAATAATTATCGGCGTTTTTTTCTTAAAATTTCTCCCCTCTGTTTTCGTAAAACATGGATAAACCCACTTCTAAGTTATATACTTCAAAAATTGTTGTTGATCCTCTGTACAGAGATCTACGCTATACACTGGCAAAATATTATTATAATAGAAGCATTTTTCACAAAAGGAGAATATTTTGAAAATGGGTCATTCTATGTTCCTTTTTTGTCAAAATATTGTACTATTATACTATTATACTATTCTTAAAACAATTTTATATACATTTTCTAATCTAAGTGATACTAAATATCATAAATATTACCCATTTATACGCTTTTGCAAAATCACGGTTCCGAACGTGATTTTGCAAAAGCGTATAAATGGGTATCTCAGAAAGGTAAAATAACTAGTTTGTCTTCGTTTAAAATGCTAAGGGGTTTTTTTTCTATTGTGCCTAATGCTTTGAATTTTTTTTAACCTATTGTTAATAGTACATATAACAAATGTTGGTATGCATTTTTGAATCAAAGCAATACTCATTATTTAAAATAATAATTGAAGTTAGAATTTACAATTTTTTTAAGGATTTTTCAATGAAGGTTCATAAAAAAAGTATTGTACAAATACCAATCGTGATATCGCAAAACCCATAACAACTTTTCTTATACATAGTTGGACGTACTTGTAAATCAAATTTCATGTACGTAAATTTTTGTAGGAGGAGTAGCAATTTCAAAAAATACTTCACAAATTTTAAGTTTTTTCCTTAAAAAATTAAATGGCTCACTTTTTATGAAATTTTTAGCACAAAATCGGTTTTACATAGCATACACAAATAGAAAGCAACCAAAAAATTTTTGAAAATCCTTAAATTAAAATGTTTGCTTAAATCGTACCATGTCCCCTTAACGCTAGATCGTCCGGGATTTCGATTATCCTTAAAGGTCCACCGGTGTCATTTTGACACCGTGACATAAAATATATAAAATAATTGTTTTAACTAAATAGTTGCAGGACTGTTATTCAGTAGTGTTTAGTTTTAAGGCCTTTGAATATTATTTCATGTAATTAACCTATTTTACGGCCCTTTATATTATAAGAAACTAACGTTGGTATTATGATTCGTGAAGCTTGTTGAACCACTGCTTTGTCGTAAAACATTTCGAGTCGCAAATCGTCCAGGAACATTATTATTATAATGAGGTATTCATTCTGTGCCATCCCTAGCGATATATATATATATATCAGGATTTATTGGAATATAATAAATTATATCTGTTTCTTTCTTCAGATACTTTGCTGTCACTTTCACTCAATCTTATGTCTTCACCGGAATCTAAATTAGAGCCCAATATAATATATATATATATATATATATATATATATATATATATATATATATATAGTTCTCAGAAATCTCTCGCAATAAATTAGCATACACATCAAGGCTTTGACCTTTTCTGCGAGCCATCGTTTTAGGGTGTTTGCTCAGCACAAGGTTCGAAAATTGCATGAATTTTTTTTTATGAGCAGATAACCAAATGCTATATAACGAAACACTTAGAAACAACAATTTTAGAAAAAATATATGCGTTTCCGCTGTTAGCCCAATAACACTGCATTCAATGTCAAACAAATGTGATAGTACTTTGGGAAATTTGTTTTACTAATAGTAATGATGAACTACAGCTATTTATGATGATAAATTGCCTTGTGGTGTCGTATAACACCAGCGGACGTTCTAGGTATTTTTAGTTGTAAAATTTCTCCTGATTAACCTAGAACCACAAAATTTTTACTGTGTAATTACCATGGGAAATAATTAAAAGTCATGAAAATTTTTCAAATTCCCTGCAAAAATGCAGAGAGGAGAACAAACCGAACAGGCTCCGATGTGAAATTGACTCCGATGGACGTTCTAGTGTTAAATCTGTCGAGGCTCAAATTCCTCCCGTTGATGTGGTGGGGTAGTTTAGAGAGGGGATGACAATCATCGTCATTTGATTAATTGATTGATTGATTGAATGTTAACGTCGCTCTGTTCAGCTACACGAGGGCTTTTGGCGACGGACTACGAACTTTTGAACCATGGTCAAGTGACGTGGACGACACCTGAGCTGGCACCCCCTCTCCTAACTACCACACCACACCAACGGGAGGACATTTCAGCTCTCGACAGATTTAACGTGCATCGCTGCCCTACACGACGAGTCTTTAGTGGTACTGGGCTCGAACTCGTGACAGGCAAGCCACGATCCGATACCTACTTCACTCGGCTACCGCGGCCACCCTCGTCATTTGAACAGGGATCAAAACTACGAGCTTTGTTGCCAGTAGCCCTCGTGTTACTTTTGTGTGCGACGTTAATGAAATTCTCACACACTAATTCATGATCAAACCCCAAAAGAGTAGTGTACCGAAATCAATTAATACCGAAAGAATAAATTTAATTTATATTAAATTGCATCATATATCTTAGCAGAACTGTAAACACATAAACGTGTTGGAGCGATCAGGATGCTGCCAAAACAACGAAACTAAATTTCAGTTGTGGAAAAAAATAAATTTTAAAATAAAAGGATTTATTCGAAAAAATAAACAACAAGCAAAAGGAATAAATATATAATTAATAAAAATATAACCTTGGGGAGAAAATATATAACATCCTAAGAACATTGGTGGTCGCGGTAGCCTAATGGTTATGATCCCGAACTCGTAACCAGCGCGTCATGAGTTCGACCCTAGTGCCAATGAAGACCCACCGAGTAGAGGAGGCCGATGCACTTTAAATCTGTTAAGGCTAAATGTCCTACCTTTGGTATGCTAGTTAGGAGGGTACGTGTCAGCTCAGATGTCGTCCTCGTCACTTGACCGAGGTTCAAAATTACGACGACTGTAGCCAATAGCTTTCGTGCTGCCTTATAGTGTGACGCTTATATCACTCTCTCGCTGAAAAAACTGTGTTTTAAGCATAAATTTTCGCATTCAGAGATACAATCGACATCATATGACGTTATATTAATGCATACATATATACCGGCTGTCCCATAAGTCCATTAAATACTTTAAAAATGCATAAAAATTTAAAGAATTGATGTCTTCGAACACGGTTTGTGGAAAAGTGATTCTTGTGAAGGGGATTATTTTTGGTTCGAGAAAAAAGTGTGTTATATTTTCCTCCTATAGATGGCGCTGTACAGAAATAAGTGCCAGATATCTATGAAAACAATTAATTTAAAGGCAGCAAATCTTTGCAATTATTCAACAATGCTAGCTTACTTGTTCTATGTGTCCTCCATCACCACAGTTTACACCCATCATTGTTTGCAAGTGAGTGATAACGCTAATCCCTACAGAATGTAGCATTTCTGTTTGGATGCAGGAAATTCATGGCGAATAGCATCCTTCAACTCCACTAAGAAAATCGGCTCTTGCGATTAACTCGGGACTTAACATAACCCCAAAGCCAGAAATGAATGGGTATTAAATCCGGTGAGCTAGATGGTCATTCATGTGCAAAAGAGTGACGGCTGAGTATTCATTTGTCAGTGAACGCTTTTTTCAGGAACTGCTTCACTTCAGCCTAAAGATGAGGAAGTGCACTGTCTTGCATGAATATCACCTTCTCAAGGACATTATATTCCTACAAGCACAGTATCACTTATTGCGTAGCATTTTTAGCTAACGTTTTCCAATCACTGAACATGTCTTCCAGACCAATCTTGCACATGACTCTTCAAAGAAAAAGGGACCCACAATAATTTCAGACATTTTATAGGACTCTGATTTGCATAGTTTCCTAAATTTGCTTGAGTACAGCGTCATCTACCGGAGAACAATGTCACTAATTTATTTTCTAAACCAAAAAAAATTCCCTTCACGAGAATGACTTTTCCAAAAACCGTATTCAAATATATCACAATTTTCTAAATTTTTATGCATTTTTAAAGTATTTACGGACTTATGGGACATCCAGTATATTAGCGAATCATGAATTTATTTCTGTGAATAATGTCCTCATAGATTGTTCGTGACACATTGTTTCAAGAAATATGAACCTTTTCTGGAATAAATAAGCTCATGTGAATAAAATTGCTTCTATGGATTGATTCCTATTTAATATTATTTTCTTGTGAATATTTTGTTGAAGAACCGCTTCAGTGATAATTATTCAGGTGACACTTCTCTGAGATATTCGCAACTCTTAGTGACACCACTGACTAAAAATACATCCACATTTTAGGATTTCAGTGTGACTGTACTAAACTCAATAACGCCTGGCATTATGACGCGTGGGTTCTATCCGTTGCCCTTCTATTAAACCTCTTGGGAAAGTACTTCTTCAACTGTGGTTTGAATTTTAAACCAACTACCTTAAAGAGAACTTGATTTTATGCTAATTTGCATTTTAAACTCTGGCAATGGGTGTGTCAGATTTAGTCCTTAGGCTATTATTCAAATGAGATTATTTTATTGACTTTCGGAAACGTTGATGCAAGAGAGAAGTTTTGGATTAATTGAGATCACACACACAGACAAGTGGTCTTTTATCAAATCAAACTTACAAGGAGAGGGCACGACTAAGGAAATTCATTTGAAATCGAGACTTGGTGTAATAGTAGTACTCTTTTAGGGTGTTCACCCCTCAATGTAATTCCATCGAATGGCCAATCCATTCGGAGAAATCAGCCTTCGAAATTCATGCTTAGCTTTTATACAATTAAATTTTTATTTTCCTCAACGAGTTCGTAGCTTGATTGGTAAATCGTCTGCTTTCTATGCTGGAGGTTGGGTTCGATTTCCCGGCGATCAACTTTTTTTCTTCAATTCGTTTAATTATTTTTTTAAATTAATAATTTTTTTATGAAAGGTTTATTAAATATTAACTGATATTTTTTGTAATTATTTTATATTTTATAAAGTAAAAAAAAATCTTGTAATTATATAAAAAAATATATTAAATATTATAAATATATTTTATAATAATAAATAAAATTTATAATAAAATATATAATAAATATTAAATGATAATTTACAAAAAAATTAGTTGCAAATAGTTTTATAATGTGAAATACAAATATACTATAAAAAAATGTTTATATATAATATAAAATAATTTATAAAATATATTATTATTATTAAATTAATTATTTTATAATTAATATAATAAAAAAATATGTCTTTTTATATGTTATTAAATTAATTATTTTACAATTTTAAAAATATTTAATAAGTCCTTTTCAAATAAATTTATTTAATTTCAAAAAGTTTATTTAAATAATTTTTTAAAAAAAATTTAATTAGAAAAATTTCTATAAAAAATTTAATAATAATTTCAATAATAAATCAGTATTTTAATAAATTTTTTTAAAAATAATTTCTATAATAAATTAATAAAAATTTTCAATAATAAATCAGTTTTTTTAAAAAAATTTTATTTAAAAAATTTTTCTATAATAAATTAAAAAAATTTTTTAAAATTTAAAAATTAATTTTAATAATAAACAAAATTTTAATAAAATTAATAATTTTAATAAAAATTAAAAATTTTTTAATAATAAATTAAAAATTTTTTAATTATAAATTAATAAAAATTTTTAATAATAAATTATAAATAATATTTCTTTTTAATACTAATGTAAAAATGGTATTTTAAATTATAATAAATTTGATTAATTACTTATAATAAATAGTAATTAATTGGTATAAATGGCGATTAATTAATTATAATAAGTAGCAAATTAAATTAGTATAAATGGGGGCAAATTTTAATTATAAAAAATTTAATTAATAAATTAATATATAAATAGTGATTAATAAATTAATTTTAATAAATAATAATTGATTTACTAATTTTAATTATTAATTTTAATTAATAATTATTTTAAATATTTTTAATAACTATTTTTAATATTTTTAATTAATAATAATTTTAAATATTTTTAATTATTAATAATTTTTAATAATTTTACAAAAGAAAAAAATTTAAGTTATTTTTTTTTAAATTTTTTTTTTTTTAAAAATTAAAATAATTAAAAAAAATATCATTTAATTTTTTAATAAACTTTTCATAAATAAATTTATTTAATTTAAAAAAAAAAATTAAATGAATTGAAAAAAAAAAAAGTTGATCGCGGGGGAACCCGAACTCAACCTCCAGCATAGAAAGCAGACTTTTTTCCAAATCAAAGCTACGAACTTGTTGCGGAAAATTAAAATTTAATTGTAAAAAAAGCAAAGGAAAAAGGTTTTTTACTAATTGCCCCAAAAATTAAATTGATTCCCAAAAAAATTTACCCTTTAAAAGGGGTAAATAACCACTTGGGTTTGAATAAATATTAAATTTAAATTTTCTTCTAAGCAAGATAGGGAACTAAATTAAAAATTTCTTTTTGGGGGTTTAAAAATTTAATTTGATCAAAAATTTTGAGGGGGCTAAAAAAAAATTGATTTTTTTTTAAAAACCTTGTCTGATAATTCTGCGCCCCCAAAACTATACCTTTAACCATGGGTTTATAACGTAACTAAGTTTTGCCTTAAATAGCCCTTTGATTATTTTTAAAAAACGCCAGTAAACTGAAAAAATTAAAACTTTAATTGAATATTTTATTTACTTATGTGTTTTTCCCCCAATTAAAAAAAATTCATAAGACTTCCATCAACAAAATAAAAAGATGCATTTCTTTTTTCGGAAATTTCGTCAACTACCACATGAAATTCACAAAACCCTTTAAAAGGTACCCGACTACGTTCAAAACCGTGTTTTTTGTAAAGCGTATAAATGCATAATATTTGTGATTTTTGGTTGTCTTAGATTAAAAAAATGTATATAAAATTGTTTTAAGAATAGTATTACAAAAAAAAAATTTTTTAAAATTACAATATTTTTGACAAAAATAAATAGAATGACCCTTTTTCAAAATTTTCTTCTTTTGTGAAAAATGCTTCAAATTATAATAATTTTTTTCCCTGTATATAGCTCGGGGCCTCTGTAAAAACCAACTAAATTTTTTTGAAATATATAACTTAAAGTAGGCTATCCATGTTTTACGACAACAGAGGGAAAAAATTTTTAAAAAAAAAAGTCGATAATTATTTCAAGGGGTTTGGTAAATAATGTAATTTTTTAAAAAAATCGTAGTTGAGATTCCCAACAGAGGTCTGGGCTATATACAGGTTTTAAAAAATAGATTTTTTTTTCAAAAAAGGAAGCTTTTTAAAAAAGGTTTTTTAAGTTAATTTTTTGCCGAAAATATTGTTTTTTAAAAAATTTTTTTTTTTTCACATTTCCTTTAAAAAACAATTTTTATGCATGTTTTCCCTAATCTACACAAAATATAAATTATCCATATATGCCCCTTTTTTAAACCAGGGTTTTTGGGAAACGTAGCCCGGATCCCTTAAAAATAACAAATCTTAAGACTTCATCTGCAGAAATTTAAACAATGCTTGTAAAAACAAACAGTACTTGTACTGAAATTCATTTGTATGATAATATATATATATATATACATGAAAGAGATTTGTATAATATATTAAAAACCAGAAATAATAAATAATGAACATAACAAGAAATAACGTAATAATAATATATATATATTTGATTGAGTATTTAATTACTTTTTAGTACATTTTTGCATTATCTAAGAAGAAAATAAATTAATTTTTTTTTTCGATTCCTTAAAAGAAATTTTTAATATTTTCTGACAAGGAAAACCCAACCCTCAATTAATTTTTTTTTAATCTGACTTTTTTCCAAAACTTTTTTAAATAACATCTTTTTTTAAAAAAATAAAAAAAAAAAAAATGTTCGGTTTTTGGAGGTTTGAAGATTGGAAAGATTATCCGCTTTTCAGGGGTTTCCGTGAGGTTTGATAAATAAAAAGGGGTCTTAAAAGTAATTATTAGGGAATGAAATTTTTTATTTCGAAAAAATAAACCCCCTCAGTTTCTGTGTTTTGAAAAGTAAGCTTACTTGTTATTCTACACTGTTTATTTGGGAAAAAATCTTCATAGGCAAAAGGTTTAAATTTAAAAGGGAAAAATTTTTAAGCGTAATTTCTTTTTTTTTTAAAAAAAAAAAGAAAAGACAGAAATTAGCGAGAAATGGAAAATTGTTTTCGATTTAAGTTCATGTTTATATACTGAATGAAACTTAAGAACGTCTTGCAGCCCAGTAATTATTTTTTAGAAATTTGATTTCAGCGGATTATTTTCTAAAAGCACACAATTCCAACTAAGAATTATTAATTTAATATTTAAATGTCGTTTCGTGATTTTAAAGAAAACGAATGTTAACACGCGCGGTAACGATTTTTAGATTACTTCTCAGCGTTTCATTTCAGCTCATAGATTTCTAAACAAACTGCATTTTGATACAATTGATGTAGATTTGTAGAAAGCACGAATATACACAGTCGGACCTATATGTAACGGTCGCTAAATCGTAAAAAAGAAGTTCGTTATAAGGAAAATTCGCTATACAGAGGCTCATCTTTAAATTTTCCTTATAAACCACATAAAAAGTATTTTAAATTCTTAAACACTATAAGTAAAAAAAGTAGTTATTCACATTTTTCTGTAAATTAATATATATTTATTTTATATATCTTACCTATATGGAAAAAAAAACCTTCAATGAAAGTTTCTTGACGCCTCTTTATCCACTTCCTGAAAAAAATTAATTTTTTTTTTGTTTCTCAAGCATTTCCTTTTTACTTTTTTTGGGGGTTCCGAAAATAAGTTACCAGTACGGCTGATCAAACTACAAATGAACCCGGGACTAGTTAAAAACATAAGACAACTCCCCCTGAGTGTGAAAGGGGAGATATCGAAAATTTTTGTCAAAAATAAACCCCGGACAATGGGGGTTAAAGTTTGCACTTCTTGGATGAAACGAACAAAATTCTATTGCTCTCAGCGAGATAAGCACTAAATCAAACCAGTTCTAGATTTTTGACCACCATAAGATATGTTAAAAGAGAGAATATTTTGAAACCTCGAGAAATACTTTAAAAATAAAGAGAAAAAAATTGAATCACAAGAGAAAAGTTCGTTATATAGAAATAACACTTCACTATTGGGAGGTTATTTTACGGTGAAAATCGTAAAATGTCCTTGGTTCCAGGAAAAAAATCGCTGTATAGAAAAATTCGCAATATAGAGGCTCGTAATATGGAGGTTCGACTGTATATATACCACTGAGGTTTCTATAAGTATTGCTTTTAAAAAATAGATATCAGTGATCCATCAGAATAATATTTTGGATTCATATGCTGAATAACAGTAAGTGAATGCTACTCTAAAATTACAGAAATCAATCTTAATACTGTTGTTTTTTCATTTAGCCACAGATATAAAAATATCTTTGATAGCTCAGTTTTGAAGGAAATGAGGAAACGTTACTCATTGTAGTGTCTGACTATCATTGGCGTGCTGTTGGCGGTAAATTCTTTGAGAGTTGGCGAGATTCACGCATGTGCGGGGTTGCTGTGTTGGAGGAAAAGGGCGTTAGCTTTGCAACGGGACGGACCGGGAAAAGAAGTTTCTTTGTTTTGGGTACTAGACTTAAATTGGTGCGAAGAAAAGATAGGTATTGGTTTTGTGGTGTTTAGAGCGGGTAGGATAGAGTGCTGGGTTTTTCTTGCTGTATTTAGAAAGATAGAATTCTGTTCTTTTGGCAAGACGTGTTGTGCCGTGAAGTAAGAGAACGTAATTTAAGACTCAACAACTTGACACTTAGTATCAATTTTTATTTACCCTAAAATACAGCGTATAACGCGCACTTTTAAAGCAAGATCGAAATTTGTGGTTGCGCGTTATACACTAAAAACTAGAGCACTTTATCTTAGTTATTACATAAAATTGCTTAAAAAAACTGTAAATTTTGTAATAAAACAGTGATTAATAAATCTGAAGTTTAAAACACTTTTATACTGTTATGCAGAACGTACACAAAAAATTTCAGCAAATTATTTTAAAAACTTTTTGAGCAATCGCTGTTCCTCTCGAACAAAACACATTTCGAATAAAACACATTTTAAAGTTCTACATCTTATGTAAAATTATGTGGCATCTGCTTTTAATAAAACACTTTTAGTTTTTTGTTTTAGTGAATGAAATATTAAAAATAAAAACTTGATACTTTTATAAAGCTAATAAGAAGGCATAGAAAAAAAATCATAAAAATTTTTTTGTCAATTCTTAGAAATAATCATGATTTTAGAGTAGTCGGATACCTTAATGCTCTTTTAAAAAACTGTCCCGGATCAAATCCTCTTTTTTGACAGGGGTTTGGGAAAACCTATGAATGGATCAGATGTCGTTCCCCATTTTTATGTAAGCTCATAATTAAAGCAGTGGTATCTGGAGTCATTGGTTACTAATCTTGGCTTAAGTGAATCTTGGTATTGATGCAAACATTAAATATTGCTTAATCAAAAGTTATTTAAAACTAAAAAGAAGGGCAGCACCGCTTCATGTCCAGCACATTCTAAAAATAATCGCTGCAAAAATTATAAAAAGAGAACTGTGGCTGTTGGCTTTCTCCCTTCCATTTGCGTAATCCCCCCTTTCGGGGGAAAACCAAAGGGGGCTAAGGAATAGCATATTTTTTTGGGTTTTATTTCAAATTTTTGTTGTACATTAAAAAAATTTCTTTTTTTTTCCCGAATTACTTTTCTTTAATACTTTTTAAAAACCCCCAAAAAGTTTCCGATGTAACGGAATCTTTGAACTCGATTTTTACCCACTTCAAATGGTCAGATTGATTTGAATGTTAGCACACTTGTCGAGGAGCAATAACAATACAATAATTTCGTAATTTTTTTCCATTGTCTTGAACAGGATAATCAGGAGATAGGATAATCCAGATTTGATGTCTAATCATTATACCATTTCCAGATTTGACGTCTAATTCTACATCCCCTTTTTCAGATTTGGCGACTAATTCCAGATCCCATTTCCAGATTTGGTGACTAAAAGGTTAAGTGTAACCCTAAAAGAAAAAAGTTTTTTTGCCTCAACATTTTCTTATCATAATATATGCAATTGTCCAGCCTCTCTTTTTGAAAATAGAAATAAAAAAAAAAAGATTCGTTCATGTGAAATTTTTTTTTTGTTCTAAATCAAGGATGGGCAAACTTTTTCGATCATGGGCCGAAAATTTTAAAAAATTTATGAATAATTATATTAAAAAACAAAAAAACATCTTTTACTGTAGATCGAACTAAAAAATGAAAAATAAATTATAGTTTAAAAAAAAAAAAAACACGTTTTTTTGAAAATGAACTGAAAAAAAAATTCTTAACATAAGAATAAAATGATTTACGACACAATTAGTGTCAGTGTGGTAAAAGCGCTGGGTGTGTGTGCTTTGTACTAAATTTTACACAAACGTTTGCTAAAAAGAACTAGTGAAATTATAACAATGGATATAGAGCATTCCCCCTTTAAACCCCAAATGACTTAACGAAAAATCATTTTATTCTTATATTAAAAATTTTTTTTACTTTTAATTATTTTATGAAAAAAGCTTTTTTTTTTTTTTTTTATTTTTTTAAAATTTAAATTTTTTATTTTTCTTTAAAAAAAAAAATTTTTCCTTTTTTTAAAAGTTCTGTTCAAAAAAATATTCATCAGAAAAATTAAGAAAAATAAAAACGAAAAATTCAACGAGCTGCTGATTAAGGCAATTTTTCATTAATTTCCAACCTATCCCGACAAATTAACACAAGTTTTAGCCGCACATGGTTCGGGGATTTTAAAGGCAAAATACCTGACGTCATTGTGAACATGCGCAGTAAGTGTCCAATCGCGTTGATAATTCGTTTCGGAAGAGAAATGACTTCAGTTGTTCATCTTATTTTAATTAATAGGTACTCAGCTCAGAATGCGCGCAAATGTGGAGCGATAATTCCATTCTAGTATAAATTTTTTTCAGTTATCAAGTGAATTTTGTGGATTTATCCTTTTTTCACGTATTTAATGGAGGTTTGTGATTCTACGTTGTTGTTTTTTCAGAATAATTTTATAATTTGGATAATTTTGTAATTTTGTTGAATAATATGTATATTACTTGTTTTAACTGTTTCGATACGTGAAGAGTATTAGATTTATGTTTTTCAAAAAATTGTGGAAATTGCATTATTTTTGATATTTTCAATTGTTAACTGATTGAAAATAGTAAAAAAACCTAAATTGTAAAAAAAATTATCATTTTTCACATAAATTTTTTTGAAAAAGAAATTTTCATTAAAATTTACTGTTTAATTGATTTATAAATTAATTTTTAAATTTTCTCAATCTGAAAGGTTTTTTTTTTCGTTTTTAGCATATATATTTTTTCTCGATCAGTTTAATTGCATTTTGAATCATGTTTTCTGACAAAATTTCAAATAACTTGATGTTTAACTCAACTTTAAATTCAGAATTTCGTAGCTGTCCAAATATTTATGAGGATGACTTTGTGAAAGAGAACGCCCAAAAACCGTCAAAAGGTTGGTGTTTTTTTCAGGGAAAAAATATTATCGCTTCCCCAAAACCCCAATTTTTCCCCGGGAAATCAAAAAGATATAAGAAAATTTTTAAAAAACTCGAAAACATCCCTAATACAAAAAGAGCAATTGAATCATGACTCTGAAAACAAAACGTGTTCTGATAAAAATAAAACAGGCCGTTTTTCACTGAAAAACGAAAAACCAATAAGCGAAAACGATCATTGCGAATCAAATAGCGGTGACTCTATTTTTGATTGTGAGAGCTCTAACAATAAAATTATAAATGTTAATTTTAAAACAAAAAAGGCATCTTTTGAGAAAGAGGTATTGGTAGTTAAAAATTTGCACTTGAAATATGCTCTTCAAGTACCGGCACTCACAATGGAAAATGAAGCATCCAATTTTTGTTGCGATTCTTTTCACAAAAAAGGGCTTCGGGAATTTTCCCTTCGAAAGTTTCCCAGATAGTTTATTGGTTAAAAACGATTCCCTTGAAGATGACTCTTCATCAGACAAAGGTTCGGGCAAGATCGAACCAATGAATAACCTTTCCGGAACGCTAAGTTGCCCTTTGTTGGTTGACCCTTCCTTTAAAAAAAAAAAATTTTTCGACCGGACTTTCTTCTTACAAGCAAAGTGGGGGGTTCCGAACGCTCTTTTCCCCCCCCAAAAACCCCCCAAAAGAACCTCCTACTTCAAAAAAGAAAAACCCCGGCTACCGGTTCATACTGAACCGCGTGGGAAACCCCACTTTAATCCGGATGGGGGAAAAATGTTAGAATCTGTACCTCGCTCTCAAAGTGAATCCTTCCAGCAATGGAGACCAGGACGGGAATCTCCATTATTAAGTGGTGCACAAGTCCTGTTTTTTCAAAGCCCTAGAGCTTAAAACCATCTCCGCGGTGCGAGGTCTTATACCATTGTTTCTTCTGGTCGTGATGATATGCCATCTGGTTTCGCCGACATTCGGCATGACTATGAATTACCATTTGAAGAAAGACGACGGCGATGTCTGAGTAGATTACCTCGACAAAGATTACATTTCGTAAATCAGCCTCCCATCGGGTGGAGAAGGAGGGTTTCCCGTTTTTTCAGAGACATGAGGAATCAGATAAGAACTATTTTCAACCGTATTCAAAGGGATTGAATACATAAAACACCATAAATAGTCTTGCACAATTCTTTTTATTTTAAACCCAAAAGATCTCTTTCATTAAGTCATACATACTATGGAAACGTTATTTAAATGAATGTAGTACTTTAAATATTTGTACATACTTTCGAAATTCGTTTTTATTTTTTTATATTTAATTTAAGAGGACAAGGTACGATTCAATTGACAAAAATCGGTCAAAAAATCAAATCTAATTTTTTTAGCCTAAATTATTCTTTATATATATTTTTTAAACTCCTTTAAAAGCTCTGAACTTGAAAAAAGCAGAATTATTTTACTTTTTTTTTGGTTTTATTCAATTTTTTATGGAAATCAAAACTTTAAACGGGCTTATCTGAAAGATAAAAAAATAACTGTTTGTCTTCATTTAAAATCTAAGGCTTTTTTCTTTTTGCCTAATGCTTTGAATTTTTTCCAAATTGCAAAACAGGGAACAAAAGTTGGACATTTTGGAAACAAAACTACTTATTTTTAAAAAATAACTAACTCAAATTTTTTTTTTTTAAATTTTTAAAAGCATTATTTTAAAAAAAGTATTTTTACGAATACCAATCATTTATCCAAAACCGACCAAATTTTGTTATTCCTAGTTTTTGATGTATTGTAAATCAAATTTCATGCGTGAAAGTAATTTTTGTAATAGCATTTTAAAAGCACTTCACAAAATTTTAAATTTTTTATTGCCCATTGCTTAAATTTTTTTATTGCTAATAGTACATGTAAAAAAAGTTGGTATCATTTTTTTAAAAAGCAATACTTATTTTTAAAAAAAAACTAAAATCAAATTTATCTTTTTTTAAAGGGAAATTTTTAATAACATTCATAAAAAAAATATTTACGAATACCAATCTTTTATCCAAAACCCGTACCAAATTTTGTTATTCCCGTTTTTAAATTTTTTAAAACAATTTCATGCGTGTATGTAATTTTTGTCGGAGGGTGCATTTCAAAGTTCAAAATTTTAAATTTTTTTTATTGCGCCTATTGCTTGATTTTTTTTCCTTTGCTAATATACATGTAACAAAAAATTGGTATCATTTTGAATCAAAGCAAAATTATTTTTTTAAAAAAAAAACTGAACTCAGAATTTATCTTTTTTGGAATTTTAATAACATTTAAAAAAAGTATTTTAAAAAAAAACATGTTTCGCAAAACCCCCAAATTTTGTTATTCCTAGTTTGATGTACTTGTAAATCAAATTTCATGCGTGTATGTAATTTTTTGTCGGAGGAGTAGCATTTCAAAAGCACTTCACAAATTTTACTTTTTTTCTATTGCGCCTATTGCTTCGATTTTTTTACCTATTGCTAATAGTACATGTAACAAAAGTTGGTATGCATTTTTGAATCAAAGCAATACTTATTTTTTAAAAATAACTGAACCAAATTTAAAATTTTTTTAAGGAATTTTCAATAAGCATTCAAAAAAGGGTATTGTCAATCCAATCATGTTACCCAAAATCAATACCAGCTTTTTGTTATACGTGGTTTGATGTACTTGAAATCAAATTTCGTGTATGTAAATTTTTGTAGAAGGAGTAGCATTTTAAAATCACTTCAAAAATTTTGTTTTTTCCTTAAAATATTAAATGGTTAGCTTTTTATGAAATTTTGAGCACAAAATCTGTTTTACATAGTATACGCACATAGGAGGCAACCAAAAAAATTTTTTTGAAAATCCTTAATTTAAAAATTTTAATGTAAATCGTACCATGTCTTCTTAATATATTTATGTCTACTTCAAAATCCTGTATCAAATCCTAAGTAATAAGATTATGCAAAAAGAAATGTGATTTAATACAAAATTTTAGAAGATAAACCTTAGTGAGACCTCAACTATTTTAAATAGATTGCTTATTTAAAAGTTAAAATTGTGTTGATATCGTTATTTTTTTTTATAAATTCATAGTTGAATTTAGAATATGGTATTTGATATTAATATAAGATCTAAAGTTGCATGTTATGCAAAAATATTGAAAGCAAAAAAAGTGTATTACGAATGTAAAATATTTAAGAATGTTTTGATAACGTGAAAATATTATAAGATGGTATTTAATGTTAATATATGAACTAAAGCTGTGTACTTATAAAAAAAATGCTGAATGTGACTAACTATTTTAAAATTAAAGAGTATATTACTACTGTAAGATATTTGAGAATGTTGGTAACGTAAAAATGTTATGTTTATACTAATAAAATGTAAGAGACTTTTATTATATAATTTAAGAAATTATAAGCACAGAAAGGTTTTAAAAGGTTGATTATTATAGTGTAAAAATTATTGTTATATGAACTATATTAGATAACATTTAAACATTTTTAAGACAATATTTATTGTTGTAATAAGACACTAAGCTATGTGATCATACAAAACAGAAATGTGAAAACATTTTGTTGGATTTTCAGTTCGGTAATAATATTTTTTATAATTTAATGAAATTTTTATTTCATAAAGAAGCAATTTGTGCAAAGAACATTTTTAAGTTTTAATTTTAAATTTTTATAGTAAATTTTATAAATTTTTAACTGAGAAATATTTTAAAAACGGATAAAACTGCACTTAATGTTGTGTAGAATTTATTAATATAGTTTATTGTTTCCCAATTTATTTAAAATTAAATTTCATAATGATTTTAAATTGATTTAACGTAAATTATAAATTATTTACTATAAAAAATACGATAATTTTATCCTACTATACCAAACTCCCGAAAACGTGAAATATTTTTAGAAAAATATTTCAACTAGAATTTGTTTACAAAAATAAACATATAGAGGACATGTACATAGAAAATAAATATTTAAAATCTTAATTTTTCAATGAATATTATTAAAAACATATTTGATTCATAAGATTATGTATAGAAAAGGTGAATGAAAACAATGATATTTTAAAATATTTTATATATATACAAGAATGTTAAAATGTAATTACAAAAAGAACTAAATAGTTCTTTGGGAAAAAGTTTACATATATACATCTGTAGCATTTCATTTATATATATATATATATATATATATATATATATATATATATATATATATATATATATATATATATATATATATATATATATATATATATATATATATATATATATATAAATTGATTAAAATGTTTAAAAAGTATATAGCTTTCTACGAATGTTATATACCACTTTGAAAAAAAAGATTGTCAGATTGTGCATTTTTTCCCTATTTTTTCGTTATTTTAATGGTTGAAATATAAATTTAAATAATATTAGAAATAAAAACATCTTTGAATTCATTAAATAGAAATGTAACAGGTTTCTGAAAACTATATTCTGATTTTATTTTTAAATATAGATGTTCTTAATTGAATAGTAAATATTTGTATTATTTATTATTCATTTTAGAAGCACCTATCACTAAGTGTTAAATTTTAAAACTAATTATACTTTGAATCAGACACTTTCATTTCAATGTCTGAAATTGATCATTACACTGTTTTTGCACGAGGCAACTTTGTGCGAGTCAACTCATTTTCTGTCACATCTTCTCTAATGTGGAGAGATAATTCCTTTTACACTGGACACAAATAGGGAATGCAATATCGGACCAAAAGTTCAATACCGGTATTTCTTAGATTCTAATACTGGGAAACCGGTTTTAATACCGGTATTAGAAATTTTAGAAAAAGAAAGAAAATACGAGTGTATCATTGTTTGATTTGCCAGTTTAATAATTTGTAACTTATAAATTATAACAGTATTTAAAGAAGTAAAGGAACATTTTATTTATTTAAATCATAAAAAAAGTGTAAATATCATTATGCAGTCTGTGGTATTATTATAAATTTATGAAAATGATGTTGAATATATAATGCATCATTGTACTCTCACTAAGCCTCGAACGTAATTTTATATAAAAATTACCAGCTGTCGAAAACGCTCTTCCGGCATCTTGCTAGTTGGTGGTACTGTTAGCAATGCGTGATATATTTTCCGAGTATTTACCTCTAAATCCCTCATCTTCAAATAAATCGCTTTCTTGTCGGATGATTTTTTGATATAGCTGATTTCTGTATTATATTTTGGTTTGTGGAATTTTTGAAGTGAAAACTTCTTTAGCCGCGTTGGACATTTTTTGGTAGGGGAAAATCTTATGGGTTCGCGTCACCGACATGCTCATGACTGTTTATGCTGTAAAGGTTGCTTCTCCTAGCAGATGACAGTGTAGTACGAAAGCCAACTTACCGAGTGAGTGATTGAGAATTATGTTTACGTCGCGCTACAAAGCTATTGGCGACGGAACTCATAATTCGCCAAATTACCGAGTAATTTTGTAGCGAATTGAATAATATATTATGAAAATAAATTTTCTGCATATTTAATATTTCTTGATTTTTTAAATAATTATTTAACACTTACCACCAGTTTTACAAAATAAGAAACATATAACTGTTTTAAGGTAACGGATAAATATAACTTTTGGAATTTTTAGAAGTCAAATTTGTGAGAAATTAAAATTTTACATTTATATCTCGATATTAAAATAATACAATAATGCTATTTTTGATTGGAAATGGAAATATTTTAACGGAAGAAGAAATACAGGTAATAGAATTAAGATTTATCACAAAAGAAGAAGCTCAATCAGTACGTCCTGAAGGAATTAGACTTATATTTACAAACGCCGTGGTAAATGAGTACAACCATTCTATTTTTTATAAAACAAAACAATATCTTTGGCATCTGATGTTTCTGTAGGGTGTCATAATGCTGAGCAAGAAGATTTTATTAGAGAAGTTGCATAAAATGAGAGCTGATATACACTGGTGGATTTCCTTACGAACTAATTTTAGTTCTCAACAAACAACGTAGATGTTGCAGATGGATTATCAAATGGCCCTGTTGGAAAATTGTGTTACGTAGAGAGAGATGAAAGTCATGACATCATAAGAATTTGGATGAAATCTCCAAAACTATGTGGACGAAAACGAGCTACAAAATCGAAGGAATCTTAGTATCTACCTTAATCTTGACGATGATGTTTCAAATCACTCCTCAGACATCATCCATGCACTCAATAACAATAAAATTTTAATAGCGAAACGAAAACATTTTCCAGTTATTTCTGCTTTGGCAATGACTATTCAGAAATCACAGGGATGTATTTATGATGCTATTGTCTTCGAATACGATCGCAAACAGCCTAGGGAATTAATATACGTAGCTTTAACAAGAGTAACGAGGATTCAAGGTTTATTTTTGGTTACTCAAGAAAATATTGGCAGCAGCCGGGAATTTTGGATTGGTAGAACAGGAACACCTCTAAATGCTTCAGAAATAAATACACATCATAATAGATCAACAAGTCATCCAGAGGATCTAACATTAGAATTGAAAAGGTTACAAAATAATACACTACAAACGGTCACCAAAACTTTTCTAGAATTCATCTCCAACAAGAAAGGATTATCGATATTTTCATTCAACTGTCAAAGTTTGCATGCGCATGCAGCTGACCTAAAAAATGATGCTATCGTAAAAAGTCAAATGTTCTGCTTTTGTGAGAAATTTGTATGAAAAACGAAGAACCACTTGATATTCCGAATTTCAACTTTGTTGTATGTTATAAGAGACTCGAAGTTCCAGCAGCGTAGATATTTATCACAATACACAAGATATATAACACTTCATTACTTCACATACGGACATACATACTAAATTCACAAGAAGCATTGGTGTTAATGTTTCTGATAAAGGCGAATATATGCATTGCTCGTTGCGATTCCGAGAATGGGCAATACATATTAATGGTTGCCGTTTATATTTCGCCTGAAAAATCTATGAGACGGATCAACAATTTTTATTCGAAAATTTGATGATTTATACAAAAAAAAAGGTTCTGAAATACTCGAAAAAAGATTTGGCGAAAAATATGATGAATATTAACTTTGCAGATGATAAAAATCTGCCACTAATGGAATTTCTAAATGAAACACTTAATTTAAATATGTCCAATGATCGAAAACTCAGTACTACAAAATATAAAACGACGATCGATGAGTTTTTACGCGATACTTAGATAAATTTGAATCAAACATTTTCCTTTCTTACTTTAGTTACCTATTATATCTTTTTAGAACAAAATGAAATAATTGAAAGTACAAAAAGTCTAAGTATTGTTGAAATTAATGATGACAATGATGCAAACATTTAAAATAATGTTAAAAATCAAGTACATTGAAATTTAAGTAAATACAAATACTATCCATAAATAATATGATTGTATATTAATTGTTATTTCAATTGAATTGTATTTATATTTTGTCATGATCTTGTACAACCCCATAATATATTTGAATAATAAAAAACCATATAAACATGCACATAATTGTTGCTTGGAGTGTCAATAGATGTGAAAGCCATATTGATGTTGATAATTTTAATTGAAACATTGTGAAATTTCAAATTTTAATACTAAAAATTCTAAGTTTTCACTTCTATCGGCAGTCTCTATAACTGCCATTTTTTTTTTTTTTAATTTTATAACTTATCTTGATTGTATGGTCCAAATTTATACTCACAGTCTAATTAATTTCGTCCTTTATGGAAACGTAAAAATAAAAACGTATACTCTTCTGCTATGTTGGCGATCCCTGAACACGTATAGTGGAGACAATTTAAAAAATTTCTAGTAAATACCGAAAAAAAGGTATTTTAACTTGTGAATACCGGTATTACCAAATTGTACAAATGGCTCAAATACCGGTACTTGGTATCCTGGTATTGCAAACCCTAGACACAAAGTTGAAAAGGAAGTACCGTAGGACTCATTGGAAGTGCCGAACTCATTGGTACAATGATTGAGTTCAAATTAGCAATAAAAGCTTTCTCCATTTTCAATGCATATGTAGCCCCGTGTGAAGAGTGCAGTTTCTACTATATCCTTTTAATTGAATCAACTAGTGAGGAGAACGTATTCTTCGGGTGCTTGAGGAAGTAGTACGGCCGGGAGTGCCAGGTGACTACGTGTGTAGGGCGATTTCTATTCGGACTGTTTGCTTCTTCTGTTATGGGCTACACAATTTGACTCGTGTGAAAAAGCCATGAATCCCATTCCTGAAATACATTTATTTGGGTAAACATTATTCACATACAGAACTTATTCATGAATTCATTCACATTTCTACACATTGTAATGTACATGCACTTAAAATAGTTCATAGTTTAATATATTGTATTCAATATATTGTATGTAATTAATATATTGTATGTCAATAGATTTTGTACACTTTATATCTTGTATAGACTTGTGTACAAGCGTAACTCTGATGATCCTGTTTATTTTAGAATAGACTTGTTATTTCTAGTATACTGATGACTCTATACATTGAGCATTATCTTTGTGCATTGTAGATTGTTAATCAAACTACGTATAAGAACAATTAGTTGTTTGGTTATAAATCAAGTATATATATATATTCTCAGTTTTTGTACCAAACCTCCCAAATCCCAAAATTCACTTGTAAGCTTGGAATTGAAATATTAGTAAGACTAAGTTTTGTGGTATATGGTAAAGAATATTTACTCGGCAAATTTCTGTAAATATTTTAAATTTTCATTTATATGATGAAGAATCAACTCTACATTCAAATTCCTGTTGGTAAGTATACTTTTATAACTTTTTACTGTTAAATAAAACTTATTAACGCACGTATTTATAGACTATTACCCAAATTTTTATTTGTATTTTAATACATATCTTTTTTCAAATCATTAAATAATTTACAGTATTTTTAAATTTTATGGTTTTTCATTTTCATTGTATTTCTCCTTAACAACGTTTCGAAAGCTCAAGAATCTCTAGGAATTGTTTAATTCACTAATGTTATGACTTAAATTTAACTCTAATAAACTAAACAATTTGTTAACTCATTGATAATATATAATCGATCTTCTGTCAGTACAAATAAATGAAATCTTTACAATTCTTTGGAATTTAATAATGGATTGTTGGAACACCTATTTTGCTTAAAATGAAGATTTTTTAGGTAATTGATCAGAAACAGAAGACAAAAAAGGAGATCTGTAAAGATTTTGGTATTGCAAATTTTTTTATTAAATTTCTTTTAAGTTCTTCAGAATGTTTTTGTTTAATTTATTTTCATCAAAAACATGTATGTATCTACGTAAATAAAATGTACTCCAATAAACTTAATTTTGTTATATACTTTTGTGTATATATATTTCTGCAGTATCTTTTAACACGAAAATATATCTCATTCCTCTCAGTTTCGTTTAAAACGAGTTTCACTTTATTTGCTTCAATGAATTATTTAAAATTAATTATACTCACTTAAAATTGTTATTGCCTTTTCAATTTTTCTCTTAAAACATTTTTTCGATTCGATAAAATTTACCTGTATTTACGGACACATTTAAACATTTGACTGACTTAAGACACTTAATTCTGTATTAGTTAAAGATTATTGAGAATCAGGGAAAATATTAAAACCAATTCTAAATCAGAAAAGATTCAATTTATTGGTAAAAATGTCGATAGAAAGATACTTCTTCAAGTGATTTCCAGGAACATTTAATTATTTACATGTAGGAATTCGGTAGCTTACTTATATAAAAATAGAAAAGATACACTTCAACAGCCAAAAAATGATGAATATTTAGGGATTTTATGACATGTTTTTGGGGTTTTCCACCCAAAAAGCTTTGAAATGTCTTTTATATACAAGAACAACCGAAATCAGTTTTAATTATTAGTATAAACAGGAAATTTTAGAATAAAGCACTTAGGGTATTAATATAAGAATGTTTTGTCATGGAACTTGGATGTTTCATTTCCAACGTTACGATACAATGAAAATTGCTTAACAAGAAACTGAAGGGGCTGAAATATTTTTTCGTGTTAAAAAATTGAAAAAATACCCATATATCAGCAGATACATAGGTATGTATATATTCAAATATTTAACAAAAACATTAACAAATTTACTATAAAATTTTCCAAATTTCGAAAAATAAAACCTTTATTGAGTTTTTGGAAACTAATCTGACATTTTTCTAAGCATTGTTTTTTAAAGCTTCGAATTGTTAAAAAATTGTTCGATATCGTCCATTTTGTTATTCATGTCACCATTGGAATGTGCATCTAAAAAAACTGAGTTTTCTTTTCATGACGCTCCTCATTTCGGATGATGAGGGAACAGAAACTGCATTTTTCATTTCATTCTCATCGTCAAAATCGGCATCAATAATATTTTTTTGGCTTTGAATGAACTCCAAAATGTCTTTGTCTGCCATATAATTGGAGCTGTACTCACATTATCATCATCTACTGCAATGAATTCTTCCGATAATACAGCAGGACAGTCTGATCCGGTTGGTGTTTTCCGTATTTTGCTCATTCCCAGAAGGAAAATATTTTCATGTTAAGCGATGTTCATTTTGTGTTAAGAAAATAATGCATGAAAACACATAGTAGCTTGTCAAGACCGTTGTATTATTCCGTGTTAACCGATATTTCGTTTTATGCGTTTTCGTGTTAAACATATTTCACTGTATTTTGACAGCGGTTACTCTTGCACTGAGCCACAGAAATAAAAATATCTTCAAAAGTTCTTACATATTATATAAAAAATATTAATTGGCGCTCAACAGTCTTGATGACTACCGCTATCAGACCCCCACCCCTTCCCTTCTCTCTCCTGCGCTCGCTTATGCTTACAAATAATACTTTCGTTATATTATTTCACTTATAGTTTGGCTCTTCTCTCCAAAAGTTTGCCAACTCCTGATCTAAATAAATATTGGATGGAGGAGGGGGGCGAGATAAGCTCTTATTTTCCAATGTTTTTGAAAAAGCCTCACAAAATCCACTCCTAAAATATTTTGCTTACTTTGAAAATTAAAACAAAACATACAGTAAATAAATTAAAAATTCTTTTGTAATTTTTAAAAATATACAGGAAAATAAATTGTGGTTAGGATAACAGTGTTCCTATGCACATGCACCCTAAATATTGCGAGGTACAGTTTTCTGTCTTCGCCCTGGCAACCTTTGACTGTGAGAGAACCTCACTCCACCCACGAACTGGGTGTAATTCGAGGTGTCAGAAAAAGACCGCCCCACACCGGAGAGAGCAGAAAGGGAAGTCCGTTGGAAAACGCCGAAGAGAACGGTTGTAGCCTCCTCACTCACAAATATCATATTCTGAACCCTAATGAAATAATCAATATTTTGAATAACTTTGATGTAAATGTACTGGGTGTCCATAATCAAATTTGAAGTTTGCGAGCAATCTCTAGTGAAAAGAAAGGGAAGGTTGCTGGCCACAAAAAATGTTCAATCCCACTTTTATATAAATTATTTTATATATAAGTTGTCCGAAGTCCGCAATGTTTATAATACTGTAGTATCCATTTTTTTTAAAATTTCAGCTCTATTATATTTTTAATTTCTCATATATCCTTCCTAAAATTTTATGTCTGGTTATCTTGAAATTTCAATTTTTTGCAGTTTTGCTCTCTCTAATTGAATATTCATCTCTCTTTAGTAGAGAATTTCGCCTCTCTCTCTCTCTTTCTACATATATATATATTTATATATATATATATATCTTGCTAAAATTTTCAATCGTTAGTAAAATACTTTTTATTCATCCACTCAAGTTCAAATACATTTTTTTTAAACTTGTAGTGGAAGACACTTGATGTTAATACAGTTTTTTTAAAATATTTATTCATTATTTAAATTTAATTATATAGTTTTAGTTTCATATGGGAGAAAAAAAATTTAATTTGTTCTAAATGAAGGCAATAGATGAGGACAGTATACATTGATTATTCAACTACCAGGTATGAAATTTGTAAGGAAATTCGCTTTCTATTTTGCCACTTAAAATTGTGATTCTGTCATATGTTTTACATATTGTGATATTTATTGTAATTATTTAGTAAAAAGTAACTAAAATAAAATTTTTCTTTGTTGACCTAAGAGTAGGAATTAACTTTAAAAAAATTATTTTTATATTGTTTTATACGGGTATAAACTTGGTAATAATGATGCAAAAGCCGCATGGATTGTAAACCGTTGGGGAGAATTTCGTTAACAATCGAAAAGTATAGCGTTTGCTTGAAAATTTTCGATTGAGTGATTTTTCCCTACAAAATGAACCGCATAGAAGAACCAAAACATATGGGAAAAATAATGCTCTGAAAACATTGGTGGAAATAAATCTGACAGTTTTTGTAATACTGCCAGTACATTGATGAAATACAAGAAAATTTGAAAATTATACACTTGTTAATCGGCATGGCCCAATACTTTTCCACTAGAACCCTCGGCCACATTTGTCGTAAGAAGCAATGGCGAATTTAAATTAAATAAAATATGAAAATTTGTAGAACCCTGCTTATTCAACGTATGTTTCTCCAACAGACTCATTATTTTTTACGGGTTAAACAGTATGAAAATGAAGACAGTCCGAAAAATTCCATAACAAAGTTTATTGATTTTATTGATCAAAATTTCTTTTAGGCACGCATCTATCGTTTAAGTCTCGTTGGAATTGACGTAACGTATAGCCCCCGCACCGAGAAGGGAGACCAAAGCCTAGCAGCTGCCAAGTACCTACTCTTTGGAAAATCAAACTTGGGGGCGTAAGACTTTACTTTGCAGGGGGGCCCAAATGTTCTCCGTTACGCTACTGCTCGTTGGGAATGCAATGAATCATATTTTGATTAGACAAGCAGCTTTTGAAAAAAAGATATACGGTTTTATATATTTACCGGAATATCAAACATTTCATACGCGCAAACTAAATTGATACCTTCAAATATGAAACTCAACTTGAATCTTGTCCGTCACAGTTCTCAGAAATATCCTTTCTGTTGTTGAAGTCAGTCTTTTGTGATTCGTACTAAATTGTAACAAACGAACGAATAGTTTCAAGACCTAAAACTTACTTTTTAAAAGTATTCCTACAAATACCAATAAGATCAAGAGAGCATTACTCTTTAACTCAGTGATTTTCAAACTGTGGGACGTGCCCCTCTCCCCTATGGGGTGGCGTGATAGCCTTATGCGGAAACCACGAGCTTATAGAAAAGTCAAAAATAAAGAATTAATTTATTTAAAGGGAGTGAAACAAAATACATTCTGACATAAAAATACACGTTACATGTTTATTGTAATCTGTTTCGGTTTAAAAATAAAGCAGGAAAAGTAAACTAATACTTATTCTATTGTTTAAAAGTAACTTACTTAACATGTCTATTCCTTAAAAGTAACATTTACAAGTTTAATACTTATCTTATACGAGGGCTGTTTTTTAAGTAAGGTCCGTTTGTTTTTAAAAAAAAATAAAGACAATATTTTGTTTCAAAAAACCTTTATTTTAGGATTGCACATACTTTTACCTATTTTTCTACATAGTTGTCGTGTTTATTAATGCACTTCCCATCCCCCTCAGAACAAGTTTTGAAAACCCTCTTCAAAAAGTTCCCCCGGTCGCGGGCCCCTTTCATTTTTTCATTGTCACGAAGCGCTTCCCGCCAAAAATGTGTTTGAGGTACCGGAAAAGGGGGAAATCCGGGCAAGGGCAGGGGGTGTAGGGGTATGTTCCAAAACTTACAGCCAAAGATTCGATTAACTCCCCAGTTGGAGAAAGGGGTGAGGCCTTGCGGGGATGTGGAGAAGGAAAACACCTTTTACAGCATGACGCCGTTTGTCGTGCAATGCCTTCGAATCTTTCCCGGGTTTCGCAGTAGGCAACTGAGTTGATAGTTGTTCCCGGGCATTAAATCCACCAGCAAAACACCACGCCTGTCCCAGAACACTGTTTCCAAAATTTCGCTTTGCAGCGTTTGTTTGGCTTTGACCTGACGAGACAGGATGGTGTCGCATACCATCGAATGTTTCTTTTATTCCGGGGTGATATGGGATACCCATTTTTCATCTCTAGTAACATTGGCTAACATGCCATTCTCCTTCTTCCTCGAACGAATCAAAAGTCCCAAAGAAATGGCAAAACCCCTTCTTTTTTGGGGTCCGCTGCGAGAAATCTTGATACCCACCGAGAACACAATTTCTTAAAGTTGAGGGCTTCAGTCACAATTTGACACCACCGACCGAGAAACGTCGGAAAATTAGAATCGGAAATGAAAGAACGGTTATCGAGAATTTCCCTTCCAGAATCTTTGTTTTAATGTTGCATCAAATCATCAGTGATTACAGAGAGCCGGCCTGAGTGTTCTTCGTCATGGCGTTTTTCACCCATCTTTTTAAAATTTCCACCCCTTTTGAACTTTCTACCATTGCTTCTGTGCCATAAATTTGTTTTCCGCAATGAATGTCGGCACCGACATGTTTTTTGCAGTCAAAAACGGTGCGTATCTCACACTTGGCGGCGATTCAATCACCCTTAAAAATTTTAAAAAGAAAGCGAATTTTTTACACGACAGCTACAGAGCTGGAAATGGCGCGAGTGTGTTCTCAAAGTATGCTGGTCAGTGACTCCCGACCGTTGGGGACGCGAATTAGGGGGTTCGCGCCAACGGACCTTACTTTAAAAATATCCCTCGTATTTTATACGGTTTATAATTGAGGTTATACTGTAGCTTTAGCGTCCAAGTACATTATTATTGCATTCAATACATTGTTATTATATGGAGGGCGATGAAAATTAGGTTTGTGTGTGAAAATCGGGTTGCAAATACTGAATGTTCGAGAAGCACGGCTTTAACCACATCATAATTTATTTATTTTTTTTTTTGTATGACTTTATTCTGCTCAACCAATTCTATTCCTGCAGCGTGCCTACGCACTATGCACATTGCCCGAAGTTGTTAAGGGAAATCGGCAAAAAATGAGTTGCCTTTTCGGACTTAGTATATAACGACGTTCTTAGAAGTAGACCAGTGGAGACATTGATACCGAAAATGTGTACTTCTTCAAGAGGAATAGCTGCCAATCACCTTTTTAGTGGATTCATACACAGCGGATTTAGACATAGGGTAATGTTTAGCTTCGCACATTCACCACTTTTTCATCTTATCTTTTCCCACGAATTGTAAACCTATTGTATTATCTTGTGTTGAAATGTCTTGGTTATTTTTTTATCTGAGAATCAGCGAGCATTACTTCAAGAAGAAGAATTATTTTAAATCTTTCTTCAACTTTTCAGAGTCTATTTTTTTTAAGATTCTCAACCGATGATTGCAAAAATGTTAACTGAACTTTATTAAGTCTGAAGTAAACTAGAATTAATTTAGTGCATTAAATCGTATTTTTTCCCACAAATTAATAACAGTGGTACCTATACCTCTACAACTGTTTAATAAACGCTTCTTAAAGATTGTAGCATATTAGACAAATTAATTAATTAACCTTAATGATATTAATATTAATCCATAAAGCATTTCCTATTATCACTAATTTTTGTACTTGATCTCTTACTTTTGTACTTGTACTTGATACCACTAATCATTAAATTATACAGTAAAAATTCAATTTTTGTAAGATTTGGTCTTGAGAATTTCTGTAAATTATATTAGGAAACAAATTTATTTTAAAAGTAATATAAAAGCATCAAAAACTAATTTTGAAAACGTTAACAAATGTCAGAAATATATTTCACTCAATATCAACGAGTTTATGTATTGTATTTTTTGTTCTTCAATATTAGTGAAGTGTAGTATTTATTAATTCTATTAAAAAAAATTTATTGCCATCATTTGAGTTTTATAAAGCAATTATATTCGACATTGATGTTATAATGTGTACATACTGACATTTCTCCTTTATTTTATTAAAAAGTATCAATATCATTCTTTTATTTCTGGCACTTTATAATACCCTTATCGTCTATAGAATAGCGTGAATTCATCAATAACTTCCTTCCTTCCTTCAGGAGCACGACAGCCCAGGGTGGGCCTTGGAATTCTCAAGAAGCCTTTTCCAGGCCAGCCTTCATCCTGCTAATGTTCTCCAATGCCATTTCTCAAGACAAGGGGATCATTTTCTAGGCCATCAATTCACATCAATAACTACAGACAGTAAAAGAGATCAAGATAAAGCAGAGTCTTCTTCGATTTAAAAAAAATCAAGACTATTTGATCACGTTGAAGCAGTTTGAAATTTCCACAAGACTTTTCGGGAGATAAGCTTTTGAAATATCCCATAAAAAAGTTCGTAATCACATATTCTGTTGAAAGAGCTTCCTAATCTATGTCATTTGGAACACAAGCAATTGGAAACCATATACACAAGCATTCCCGTGAAATATAATTATGTTTCAAGGCCACGAGCGCATTTTCTTTCCAAATTTCGGTCGTATATACCGAGATACCACATTACTCCTTTTTTCATTTACTAATCAAACATTTCTTTTGTATCTTCTTCATTTAAAAAAGAAAATAATACTCTCGTCGTGGTTTTAAGAAGTAAAATGAGGTTTTCAAAATGGCTTCTTGAAGAAAAGCATAGAAAAAACTTCGCCTTTAAAAAGCAACAATGGAGAAATTATCGAAAATGAATGTTTTACGTCAGGGTGGTAACATTGTGGAAGCGGTGGATACCGTTGACCGCGTCTTTTTAAAGTGATGACATTGCATTATGAAAAATAATAAACATAAGTCAAATAAAATAGTGATGATTTTAATCAATTTATTTACTATGCTAATGACCTATTGTCTAAAGCTGCAAGCACATTTGATTTTAGAATCAGTTTAATGAAACAAATGTACGCTATCGTACTTGTCTACAACTTTTTAAAAATCTGTAGAAAGATTGCTTGTTTAAATTCTCATCACAGCCTTCAAATTTGCACTAGCCAAATTGCGTCTTTACTTACTCTTGCTGATCTTCATGCAAGAAAACTTTGCCCACACAAATATATGCCAACTAAGATATAAAGAACAATTTCCCGAAATTTCTTCATGCATGGGAATTTAACAGCTGACAAAGATTTGTAAAGATAATAGTATTAAGGTATGAGAGAATGTGTGTGTTTAATGAATAATGAATGTGTGTGTTTAAAATTACATGTGTGCTTCAAATTAGAAAATGTGTTTAAAATTCATTAATTTTAATATAAAATTATTTTTCTTAATGTTGAAAATACAGTGTATTCCTTGTCATTCTGTTACCTTGTTTTCTTTGCAGTTTTTCTTTCTTCTTTTTGATGGCTAAGATATATAATGAAGCCCAGTGGCTGAGTGGTTAGTGCATCGCTCTTCCACACCACAGGTCCGAGGTTTAACCCCGGGCTGGGCAAGGTTGCTCAGCCTTTCATCCCTTCAATGGGTCGATAAATGAGTACCAAGCTTGCTTGGGAACTTAACACTGGGGCTTTTCGCGTCAGACTGACCACCTGACCGGAACATCTGCTCATGCACCTCAGGGCCCAAGGTCGCGTATATTGAGTTGGGCACAGTAGGCCTTGTCCCTCATGGGATGTCGTGCCACTGAGTTAAGTTAGGTTATAATAATAAGGTATCCGACTACCAGAAACCATGATTGTTTTTTAAAAATTGACAATTTTTATGATTTTATTTTAAAAGCCATCTTTTTAGCTTTATAAAAATACCAAGTTTTTTATTTTCCATTCACCAGAATAAAAACTACAAGTGTTTTAGTAAAAGCAGATGCCATAACTTTGCATAAGATGTCAAAATTTAAAATGCGTTTTAGTCGAAATGTTGTTTTTTCTTCGAAATATTCAAACGGAGACAGCAATTGCTCAAAAAATTTTTTTAAATAATGTGCTGAAATTTTTTTGTAAGTTCTTTATAACAGTAGAAGTGTTAACTCTTCAGATTTATCAATCACTGTTTTATTACAAAATTTACAGTTCTGTATGTGAATATAATCACTTTTTTTTTTAAGCGATTTCATATAATAACTGAGATAAAATGCTCTAGGTTTTGTAAAAATTAAAATATATCTTATCCTGAAGATCATTTTAAAAAGGAATAGCAAAGTAGTACATCAAAAATGTTTATTTACTCCTTTACTATTTGTACAGAGCGAGCCCTTTTATGTAATTTTTTGTTAATTTTTACCCATTTTTTTTTCCATTTTAGTAGTAATAATTTATTTTTCTCTTCTTAAGTTTAGCCTCCTTTTCTTAAAATATACTAAATAAATCTAAAAACCACAAAAACTCCATATGTCTACTGTCGAAACACTATAGAAAAAGTCGGCTCGGGTTTGGGTATTATTTTCTATTAGGTAGCTGTGTATGGCCAACCTGGTGCTAAAATCCTGAAACATTTGGCGCCAAATTTTTGTCACCAAATCAGAGAGTTCTGCTAGGATCAAACTATAAAATTAATTAATCCTTTAGAAGATAATTTTACTTGAAATTATATAAGAGTTATTTATTATATGAAATAATATTATGAACATTCATTAATTTTATTAAAAATAGCTTAGTTAAATGAATAACTGTGTGAAATAGGTATAATAATAATTATACAAATTTAAAATAATTTTAATAACATTGGATGTTTCCATGAGGAGAGTATGCATATTGTACAAAATTCTTTTATTCTATATATTTTTCGAAATTTATGATTTGTAATTTCGATTTATGGCATCCACAGAGTTTTATTACAATCATAATAGAGTATGTTAAAAAAAAGTTGTTGTTTTTATTTAATATTTTGAATCATTTACTTAAAATACTTTGTAATGATCTATGAAAAGAAATAAATGTATATGTATTAAATTTTGAGCACGTGTGCATTTTTAAGTAATATTTTTAACATTAAAAATCTACATCTTTATTCGGTTTTTTGTTGTTGTTATTGAATTTTTTCATAAAATCCAAGTAATTCATCATTGAATGTTTTACATTTTAATTTTCTTACTAAAATTTTTCTTTAAAAATCTTAAAAAAGCCTTAAAAAAAGACAAAGGAACTTTTTACTTTTTGTACTTTTGATCATACACTAACATTTTAATTAGAAACTTTAATCAAACAATTAGAAAAAAATAGGTTTAGCAACTAATAGTGAAAATAATTCAAAAAATGTAATGCTAAACAATTGCAAAAATTATATCAAAATATGTATAACTGAATTTGTTTTGTTGATGTGTTAAAAAAATTAAGTAGCCATACGTTTTCGTTTGAGAGATTGTACATTCATTCATACTATATTAGCTGCATACAATTTTGTTAACTTTTCTTAAAGAAACATGAGTTTATTGTTAAATGCTGCTGTAATGATTTAATGGATTTCAATAAATATATTTCTGGTGTTTATGTTGTATTTGTCTCCTTGTAATTTACAAACTAAAATCGATACTCACTTCTATAAGGAAATTTTGCTGGAATTAAGTCTGACTCAGATGCATTTATAAGAATAAATTTAATTCACACAAATATTCTTAAAAACCATATTTAATTTATATTACTAGAATATATTGCAGCTCAAATCTTTCTCTCTTTATACATCTCTGTTATTCTCATAATCTTTCTTTAATATTCTCAAAGAGTAAGTTGCCATTCGGTAAAAGGAAATTTGCTATTAACACATTTTTTGAAGTACTTACAAATTAAAATATAAATTTTGATAGAACTCAATTATAAGTAAATAGGTTGCAATTCTCTCAACCTGCGTGCTGATAATTATAAAATATGCAAAAAAAAAAAAAATATCAATAATTTATTATATTTTATAACAGACGAAATATTGCCATGTCGATTTCACAGATTTGCAGTTTGCAAGCATAATGCAGTAGATGGTCTTTTAATTCTTAAAAATTACCAACTAATTGTAGCAACATAATTTAAAAGACGTCACATGCAAGTAGACAGGGTTTTGTGTGTTGATATCAAGGAATCGAACATGTTGTTGGGACATCCTTATCTGGCTGCAGTCGTTTAAGGAAGCCAGGACATCATGCACATTCAAAAAATTGGTTTTTCAATTTTAGTATTAAAAATAGAATATATCTTTCTGAATTTTTCTGAAAGGAAACACTTACACGTTCGTTGATAAAATAACCTTAATATATGGAAAAAGTAATTGACAAAGTATAAACAAACGTTTATATATGTTTAATATCTTTCATTTTTCTCCGAAGCATAATTTTTGCTTTCAGGTACACTTTTAAAAAAATCATTGCTCTATATGTTTCTAAATTTTTTATACTTATATACAGGATACCTGTGCATATATTGAATCTATTTTTAGTCGAAATAGTACATAGTTTTTTCACAGTTTTATGTATAAGAAAAAGTGGGGGGATAAATACAATTTTCAAAATTACAAAGTTTTACATTTTTTTTAAAAAAATATCCTAATATTTTACTAAAAAAAAAAGGTTAACTATATTTTGTGTATTGTTTTACATATGTGTAAAAAATATGTTATATAATTAAGAAATACTTCTTTAAAAAATGGTACCTAAACATAAGCATGTATTATGAGATCTGAAAAATTATGTCCACAAATTAAATCAAACAGTAAAAAAAAAATTTAACTAAAAAAATTATTTTTGTATTTCTACAGAATTATTAAAATACCTCTATTAAGATCACAAAATATCTAAGCTTTGTTGAGAAATTTTTAAAGATATATATCCATAAACAAAGAATCTTATTTTGACCATTTTACTCTTTCGAGGATGTCCTGGTATTCTTAATGGATTCCATATTTAATTATTTAGTTCCATGTTATATAAAGTAACTCGCATAAAGCAACAAAGTGAAAAGCAGCAAAACAAAAACACACGAACTAAGGCAACACACAAAAGCGTACTCTTTTTACATTCCAGAAATCCCAGCTTTCATACCATTTCCTACCGGAAACGGCTGAAATATTCGATAATTATATGATTTCTGGTATTTAATGCAATCGTTGGTTAGAATCGGTGGCTGGTGTAATGCTGCATCATCTCACTTTGAAATGTAAATATGTCAGCATGGTAGTTTTTGAAGAGATAAAATAGTGGTTACAATAGTATTTCTCGTTTGGCGGGTAAACTAAAAGAATTATCAAAACACGATGTCTTGGAGGGTACTAGACCATAATAAATAAAATAAATTTAAATGGAGAATTATTACGAGGGGAGTTTTCATAATGTAAAAAGTGTGACAAGAATGGGTGAAACCCGCAAAAGTCAGAGTGACATAAAACTTTTTCAACTAGCAAGTAATCTTATTAATACAAAATATATATACTAAAACGTATTATGATATATATATATATATATATATATATATATATATAAGACTTAATAGTGTAATTATGTAATTAAATTACCACCACTTTGATTAATATATTTTATAACACACATTATACAGTAAAAAATTACGTGATAAATTGAAAAAGTGTTTTTCTGTTTGCTAAGCTAATTTTTATAGCTAACTTCTTTATATTCCATTCCTATAATTCCTTCTTCAAACACGCAACATTTTTGTTTTGAAATCCCATTTTTTTCTAAATTCATACTTGAAGAGGACTATACTTCTTAATTTTGAACTGTTAAAAATTTAATAATTGTAACAGACTAATTTAGCAGAATCTGAGAAGAAAAAAATTAGCTTATATATGTTTTTTCCCCTGATTACGAAAAAATACTACAATTAATTACTAGTGATATTTATCAGCAATTTATATCAGTATAATTAATTATGAGATTTGTCATTTCCTTACACATCGCATTCCTTTTATGTTATACCTAGTGATCCATTTCATGTTCAACAAATGTTATTGATATTTTGCATTAAAATACACAGCTCTCTCTGTCAAAAGTCAGTATAAAAGGAAGAAGAAAGCAAGGATATCGTTAAAAAATGGAAGAACAGCTTACACTTCTCCGAATAGAATTTTAATTGACTTTTGACGCTTTGAAAAGGGAAATAATATTGAATATAAATACAAGAAAAAAAATCGCTTGTATATGTAAACACTTAACATTTAAATTTTCTGTCGAGGGATTGATTGCATTTAAATTATGTTGGTCTTGAAACCCCCAAGAAGTAACGTGATAACTAATTTTTTTTTTTTTTAGTTTATCCGCCTAAAGGGATTTTTTTTAAACGCAACTTTTTTCTCCTCATTTTAAACTAAGATGATGTAACATTGCACATCCAATTATTCCGATCAATCGCGGTATTTAATATTCACCAACGGAAATCATGAGATTCTTATAACTTTCGGCTATTAAGATAAAAAAGCTGAGATCTCTAGCACGTGAAAAAAAATTTAAATTTTAAATATATATTTTTAAAATGCTTTCAAATGTCAAAACAATACAATAAATCTTGAGAAATATTCTTCTTATGTTTTAATTTCAAACGCATTTCCCCCCTGAAATTAGAAGCAATAGTTTAGCTGTAAAAAATAATAATGAGAAATCCCATAAGCTAAGTATTAATCTCGGAAATTTGAGGTCGTTTGTCGACGGGAGACTTTACTAGCCGATCATTGTGTCATCCCTCCCCTTTTTTCTCTCCTGCAGGTTCACCCCTGATGCCCCAGGAGATCCTCCATATTTTCTCTTTGTTGAGCCATCTGCACATCGAGAATAAAAGACCTTTTAGCTGTGTGGTCTCGATCCATAAGGTAGTATTACAGTCATATCATCATAGCACAACAGACCCTCCAACCGTATAAATTCTCCCCTCTCTCTCCTCCCAGCAACGAACACGTCCTATACCATTTTTTCCCATCAATCAGCTCTCGATCTTCATGCAACCCCATTCTAACCCCATCTTCCTGCCTCTTTAAACCTAACGAATTTTTAAAGCTTTCAATCAGCTCATTAATTTGGTTTTCCTAGCTTACTAGAAAAACCTGCGCGCGTGCTCTTTTCTCCCTTCATGTGTGTTTAACACAGATAGACAATTACCAATGTTAACGTTATAAGAAAATTGTAATAACTGTTGAAGCTTTAAATCATTCAAGGTGTATCAGCAGAACGCTAACAAATTTTAAGGACAGAGGACACCTAGAGATGAAAAATTACACAGGAATGCATGGTCTCAGAAACGTTTTCCTGGTGCGGTAGTTACGACACACAAAACACATGAAAGACAGGACAAAAGTATAGAAAGAAGACATGTTATAACCCTTAGAACAGCAAAAAAAAATTATGAAAAAAAGAACATTAAAGGGACAATAGGGGTGCACGTCATTAATATAGAACAAGGGTGGCCAACCTGTGGCACGGAGGAGCTGTAACAGTGGTACGCGAAGACTTATAGAAAAATTAAAATATGTGAAGAGATAAAAATAATTATATCATTTTTTTTACAATTTTATCAAAATGTGGTTGTTTCTGACTAAAAAAAGTCTCAAAATTTATTTTAAATTTATTTTAATGTTTCAGCTGTAAGTGATCCTCATTACATTGAATTTTGAAAATTTGTACTAACAAGCAGCTTTCCAAATTTACACGAATTGGCTGTCAGATATTATTGTAATGGTGAATCAACATATGTTTGTGAACAAATGTTTTCTATCATGAATATAATAAAGTTAATATATCTCTCAAAATTAACTGATATGCACCTAAAACAACGCAATTTTATCAGCATCTTCATGAGAAAAAAACTCTAATCTAATCCTATTACAGATTACTTGACAAAAAAAGAAACCCACAAATTTGAAAAAGCCACATTAACCAAGTACTGACTATTAAATAATTATTTAGAATTAAATGTTTCAAGCTAATCATTTTCCTTTTTCAACTGATTGAAGCTGTAAAATGTTTATTAACCCATTCAGGACCATGATTACATATATGGGAACATTCAATGAACACGGTATCATATGTGAGATTGCGTTTTCCCATTTCTGAGTCCCGTGATCATAATGGTGTGATCCGGATTTGAAACTTATGGAATTTGGAATGATTATAAACCATAAATTTTGGCGTATTTTATTACAACAAGGATTTTACATGAATTTTGAAATGGAGTTAGGCTTAACAGGGAAAAACAACTAGTCATGAACGGGTTAGCAATAAAAGTTAAGTTTATACTTGGACGAAAATTTATTATGTTATTTCTAAATTACTTTTACTTAGACTTGAATGAAAAATGAGTTATTAGTGTAAAAATCTCATATATAATAAGCTTAAAAGTAACATTTTTTAAACATTTTCATACTTTTTGTTTGTTGAAGTGGCACGCTTGGATGCTTTTTTTTTTATCACATATAGTGGCACTTTTCTCAAAAAGATTGGCTACCCCTCAGTGCCGGTTTAAGCTCATTTTGGGTTCTGGGCTCAGAAGATTTATCGGCCCCCTTGGCATTGGTGGATCGAAATTTATGACCAGAAAATCTAGTTAAGTTTAGGTTAAGCGGGCCCCGGGCACCTAGGCGCCCGCCCCAAGCACCCATTGAATAAACCAGCACTGCTACCCCCGGTATACAAGATCCACCAGACGTCAGGCGGGAAATCCCGAAATGACTATCGACGGCCACATACAGGTACCGGGATTGTGCTGTACGAGATGCACCCTGTATATTCTACGCAATATACAGCGTAAAGATATCATTTTCTCAATCCAAAGAAACATGCCATGTTCTTTAGACCTTTTAGTGTCCATTTCTCCTGCAAGTCGCAACCAAACAAAGGATAGGAATAAAAGCGATTAACGACTGGCCCGAATAGAGATCCCCTTTAGTCTCAATTGTCTATCCCAGTGGTACATACAATTATGTAAGAATTTCTTAAATGTGTTAAATTTTTGACTCTATAATAAAATTAATGTACAAGCTTAAATTGAATAAATATATAAACTGCTAATTATGAGTACATGTGAATATGTTATTGCTCTATAATGTTTCTATTTTGATGAAGATATCTCCAAAAAAAATTCGAATTAAGCAAATGTAATTTGAAATAAAGCGTCAGTCGACTTTTCATTTGAGCTAAGAAACTAATATTGTTTCAGAAGAATAGAAAGAAAAACACTTTTGATTCAACTTTGAGCAAAGCAATAACAATGCAAAACAAAAACTAAGAGATAGTTTTGTAAGACACATTTTATAAATTAATGCTTTAAAATGATTAAAATAATATTTTAAGAAAATATAATAATATATACTCTCTCTCCAGTGCCGGTTTATACATTGGGCTCTTGATGGGGGTGCCCAGGTCACGGAAGGGCCCGGATAAGGTGAACTTAACTAAGTTTCATGGTAATAAATTTCGATCCTCCAGTACCAAGGGTGCCTGTAGATCTTCTGCGCCCAGTCAATTTTGATAGTTGATAACAATGCCAATGCTCGCAGTTCTGTGTTCACTGCTCGTATCATGCACACGAGCTTACTTGCTGATTAATTACCATAAAATCCGGCGTATAACGCGCACTTTGAATACAAAAAATAAGATCGAAACTTAAGGGTGCGCGTTATACGCCGGGTATAAAAACGTTAGCTTTAAAAATAACAAAACAAATGAGCATAAAAAAAATCACTTCTATATGTATCGAAATACCGTTCATTTTAAAGAAACGACTTGCATTATGAACTAAAAAAGAGTTGTAGTTCTAGAAGTGTACTATTTTTTCAAAAGTCTGGGATAATACCTCGAATAAATGACTTATTTATTATGGACTTTTTGTTCACCGGTTGTAAAGTATACTATATACACATACACATATACAAGGTGTGACACACACAAAAAAAACGAGACTGTGTATCCTGAAAAAAGAGTGTAGCTTACAACAACTCTTTTGGTGATGTCATCGCACGTCCTTCTTTTATACATGTGGCCGGTTTTGCCTTAACCGATCATGCCATTTGGGAGTATTGCGTCACTGAGTAACCACGTGCAACTGCATTCTGCCGGGAAAATTTTGAATCAACATCAAGTTTCTTATGAAACTTAAGAAATCAACCATGAAAAAATTTCGAATATTAACCGAGGCTTACGGAGATAAGACTTTGTCTCGTGCATATGTGTTTAAGTGGCATAAGCAGATTTCAGGGAGAACTGACAGTATGGAAGATGATGAACCTGCTGGGCGCCCAAAGTCAGTGGTTACAGACCAAAGAAAGTGCCGAGGATTTTGATATGGGGGTCCCACTCACATCAGTGTCAGACTATTAATAAACGCTACTAAATTGAAGCACTAAAATGACTTTGCGAAAAATTGGGGAGATCAGAATTAGGGAATGATGGATGGCTGTTGCACCAAAACAATGCACCTGCTTACACTGCTCTATCTGTCAAGCAGTTTCTGACAAGCAAAAACATTACTGTGATGGGTCATCCTCCTTATTCACCTGATTTGGCCCCATGCTACTTGTCTTATTTCCTACAGTTAAATTTTTGTGAAAGGGAATCCATTTTACCTCAATTGAAGAGGTTCAGGCAAAAACGAAGAATATCCTGAAGGCCCTTCCAAAAACCTCTATCCAGAACTTTTATCAATAATGGCTGCACCGAAAGCAGAAGTGTGTGAATGCTAAAGAGAACTACTTTGAAGGTGATAATGTCACGAAGAACTAGTTCTGTATGATTTATTGGACTAGTTTAGTTTTTTGTCCCACCTCGTATGGGACATTTAGATGCAGGTATACACATACATATATGTACTATATACATATATTAAGTATACTATGTATGTATATTTAAAAAACATTTTAGATGAGACATTTGTCTTCATAGGTTCGGTGTTGTTAAATGAACTCTACATGAAAAAGGAACATTGCAAACACACATAAAAATTATATATAATTAGCAATAACCAGTAGCGCACACAGGGATTTTTCAAGAAGGGGAGGGTCCAGGGTCGAAAGTCCACCATTCTTGTATCATGCAACTTGGGGGACAAAATAACAGTAAAACACTAATTATTGAATAAATAATTAGCATTGATTAATAAAATTAATTATTAATAACAAATACTTAGTTAAATTTTACGTATTATATTCATAGAATTATAATCAATCGGAAAAAAACTAAGGCTTTGGGGGGTGTCTGGACCCCTAGAACTCCCCCCTTGTGTGCGCCACTGGCAATAACACATTATAGCTTAGCCCTCATTTTCTAGTCCAGAGCTCGTCTCCTATTTTTGTTTTTCCGCTCCTTCCCTTCTCGTAAAGTTCTCTTTGTTTTTACATTAAAATGACAGTGCCCTCTATAATAAGTTGTAGAGTAAAGCGAACCTCACAGAGACATATTAAAGTTACGAATACTAAAAATTTTAAAAAGAATAATTTAAAGTTTGCGTGTGCTACAGTATCTTTAAACAAAGCTGACTGAAGACTGCATCGTAGGTTTAAAACAGTTTTATGGCTAGCCCGACTTCTTCTTTCTATTTATATCACTCAACGAAATCCTAAGAGATCTAATGGACAGATGTTATGTTCTAAGAAACAAAAAATAAGGTTACATACCAATAAAAACATTTAAAAATGCATACAACACTACTCGGAGAAATACCGTTTAGAAGAAACTTGTTAACTTGAATATTTTAATCATGGAACATTACAAATATAATTTTACAAAACTTACATTTACAAATATATACATGCATTCTTTACCATTTCTTCAAATTAGCAAAATATTTTCTAAATAATGACTGATTTTACTTTGAGATCGAAAGAGTATTTTTGTAGAATAATTGATTCATAATGTATTTTCTAATAAAATGGCGATCTCAACCTGATTTTCTTTTTCTATAAAATTAATTGTGTTGAATACGAAAATAAAGCTATGATTCACAACTAGAAAGCTATTTATCTAATTCTTGTCTATTATTGCTAATTATATTCGTGATAGAACTAGATTTGAGAAGATAAGATAAAGATGGAAAAAAATTGCTCGTTTTGTTTTTTATGATGTGGCATAAGGAAACCTTGTTATAATCTATGATCTCTGTAAATCTCTTTATTATAAAATGGAAAGTGTCCGCTCGGCAGCTGTCAGCCGTTCACAGCAATGATGCGGGTTTCACCCCTTACCAGGGCAAATACCTCACAAAAGCTATTGAAACCTCCCCTTCTTACATCTTTTTTCCCGCAATTTTTTAAGTACAAGCTGTGTATCCTGACGTTGTGCAAAAGCTTTTTTGAGTGTTAAACTTTTCCCCTCTTTTATTATGAGGAAACTTTCCCTTCCCCTCTCGATGTCAGTACTTCCTGGTAATTTCTATATTTATGTATTTTATTCGAAATATCTTCTACTTCTTTTCCCTATCCCTTTCTTTCACCTCTGTTCGATTCTTAGACTGAAGGGGAGAGGAGAAAACCGTGCTGGCAGTTCAAAGGAAAGTGAATACGCTCAATTTTGAGAAAATGTGCAGAATTAATTTTTTCGAGAGCTTGGTTTTAAGATAAAGTTTCTATTTTAAAAACAATATTTCACATTTATTTCTCTTTTTGTGTAACATTCAAATAAAACTAACAACAACATATAGTATATCTAAAGAATTCATTTTATTTTACTTTTTTAACCAAGGACAATCATAATGAAAAATGGAATAACGCAATGTTGTAAGTGTTTATATTCATTGCAGTACGTTCCATGGAAATAATAATGCATTGATGATCACATACATGCAATCTATAAAAAGTAAGTTAGACTACCGTGGCCCCCTCCTGGCTCTAGAACAGGGGTACTCAACCTTTTTTTCTGCTGGGTTGCATACATATGTCAGTTATTTCACGCGGGTTGCAACATGAGAATAAAAAGGATAAATGAGGGAGGGGGGGGAGAAACGCTTTAAGACCAAGATAACATTGGAAATTTAAAATGTAGAAAATTGATCAAAATACTATAACTCCTATTTTGCTTTTTTTTTTTAAATTTTCAATATTTTTTTCATTTTTGTCGCTAACACTAAATTAGAAGCATTTAAGAAATACTCCTTTACAATTTCTGCATCAGTAAACGGTTTCATATGATTACCAACAATATAATTAACTTCATAGGATGTCTTTGTTACTGCTGTGATATTACCACTGACAAAACACTTTGTTGCAAAGATTATTCAAGAAAGCTTATTTATCACCTCTTGAAAGAGATTTTCGAGGAAAAGTGGCATCGAATGATTCTTGTTTATTGGTATTTTTTTAAATACAGCACTTTCGTGACAAATGAAACAATTATTGATCCATGTTTGTTTTTCACCACAAAATAGGCAACCTCCCAATCGTCTTGAAACGATATATTTTCTTCGAATATTTTTCGCTTGCAAGATATGAGAAATAGTTAAAAATTAATTCCGACCATAAAATTGTCGCTACTCCACTGTTATCTGTTATCACTAACCACAACCCTTCCAAACAGAAAAAGAATATCAATTCGTACCCGTACAACACCGACAGCAAAAAGCAAAATTGATATATTTGATTTCTTGACAAAGAATTTCAAACCAAATTTTTAATACAATGTTCTTAAATAAGTGAATTTTTCTCAGAGCAATGGGTCATAGGCGGGCCACTTAAAAAGGCTCGGTGGGCCGCAGGTTGAGTACCGCTGCTCTAGAAGGGGTGTTGGACCAAGACTAGAGTAGGCGAACTTTCGAGAAAAGCGCACCAAGTTGTCATTAAAACAACAAGTGTAAAAAATCAAATGGACGGCAAACGTGACAGCATACTTACCCCATAGTGGTCATGATTAAGACGTCGTGTTCATATTAATACTTTTAATATTTAAGTTTTATAAGCAGAAAAATTGACCCTTCCTTTAAAAAACTAAAACTATCGAAGATATTTTTATTTCATTGACTCGATCCAAGAGTAGCGAATGTCAAACTATCATAACGTTCGGAAACAAACAGTCAAGCTTCATGAAAAAATATGCATACCAATTGTAATATAAGTGCCATATTTTGTAATTTCATGCTTATATTTATAATTAAAGTTAACTTTGGTCGTTTCTGCCCATGAAGGTTGTACAACTTATTTTCCAAATGCATAATTTATATATTTTTTATTTAAAATTGACCATGTTTGTTCTAACATTTTTACTGATTCTGAACAATCTTCATTAATGGAAATTCCTTTAAGGTATCCGACTACGTTCGGAACCGTGATTTTAAAAAGGCATATAAATGGATAATTTTCATGATATTTAGTGTCACTTAGATTAGAATACATGTTTAAAATTGTTTTAAACACATTTTGACAAAAAAAATTATTTAAATACAATATTCAGCAAAAAATTAACTTAGAATATCCTTTGTTTCAAATGTCCTCCTTTTGTAAAAAATGCTTCTATAATATTAATATTTTGCCTGTATATAGCTCAGACCTCTGTACAGAGGCTCAACTATGATTTTTGAAAAATTCATATTATTTTCAGAGTTACAACCATTTGAAATAATTATCGGCGTATTTTCTTAAAATTTCTCCCCTCTGTTGTCGTAAAACTTGGATAAACCCACTTCTAAGTTATATATTTCAAAAATTCTAGTCCAGCGCCACTGTACATAGGTCTGAGATATACATAGGCAAAATATTATTATAATAGAAGCATTTTTCACAAAAGGAGAATATTTGGAAAATGGGTCATTCTATGTTCATTTTTTGTCAAAATATTGTACTTAAATAATTTTTTATTGTAATAATATTCTTAAAACAATTTCATATACATTTTCTAATCTAAGTGACACTAATATCATAAATATTATCCATTTATACCTTTTCAAAATCCAGTTTCGGGAAAGTAGTTAATACTATAATATAACAATTTAGACCTATCATATATTTAAATGTGTATATAAATGCAAACAAATTTTTTCAATAGAAATAAAAACAACGATTTTTTTATTAAAAACCGTACAAATTATCAAGATTATTGTGTTTATTTTTGCATATAATTTTATATATGACAATCCCATGGGGTCACTAGTAATTATTAAACTTGTTTTTAACTTAGTATTGTTAAATTAATTATAAAATACATTGTGTAGCACTGATACATTTTTAAGTGTAATATTTCAGTGTAAATGTGTATTTCATTTTTTATTAAGTCAGAATGTATTTGATTTGTTTGCTTTCAGTAAATTAATAATTTTTTTAAATAATCTTTTGTTTCCGACTTTTCAATAGGCTCGCGCCCCCCTCGTAGTGTTGTCAAGCTCCCTTAGGCGCGCCCCACAGTTTGAGAAACGCTGGCTTAACAAACAATAATTTTTTAATAAAGCATTTACTTTTGCTGGAACAGAAGTAAGACCAGTGATTTTTTATGTACCAAAAGTCGTATCACGTACTTAAGGTTTTAATTTCTTACTAAATACTTAGTACTTTTTTTTCTGTAATGGGGCTGCTTATTGGTATTGGCAAAAATACCAATACGCAGCCCCATTACAGAAAAAAAATTCTTTCGAAATGTTGAATAAAATCTATGATATTAATATTTCTTAGAATTCTCTTTGCAAAATAACAACTAACACTCTATCTATATAGTAAAGATTATTTCATATTCGTATAATTGAAGTAAATTTGCAATCATTTTAGCAGCATCCCATAATTAATAGATACTACACCGAAAATTAATTTAAATTCAAAATGAAAAAATTATGGAACTTATTCGAGTATGTGTACAAAAACGCCCTTCCTTTTAAGGCATACTACGCATAAAAGGATAATATAATTTTATTTGAGCTTGAAAAGTAAGTTAGTAATTAATATTAAAATTATTGTAGTATAAAGTACACATAAATTAAATTAATTATTGAAGCTTGTGGGATCTCATTTATGAATATCAAATTAAGTACATATATGGTTTATGGCATTAAAGTATCTGACTACTCATTCGTTCGGAAGCAGGATTTTGAAAAAGTGTATAAATGTGAACTTTTATTATTATTTTTATTTATTTATTTATTCATTTTGATATTTAATATTACTTATATATTAGAATTTAAGTATAAAAAGTTTTAAGAATAATATTACAGTGAAAAATTAGTTTTAAATGCAATTTCTGGCGAAAAAAAGGAAAAGAAAAGTAACATATTTTTAGATAACTCTATTTTAATGGAAAATACCTCTATAATAATATTTGCCTAATTATATCTAGGACTTCTCAACAGAGCCTTAAGAAGAGTTTTTGAAAAATTCGCATTGTTTTCAGAGTTACTATCAATTGAAACAATACTTGGTGCTTTTTATTAAAATCTTTATTCTGTGTTATACTAAAATACAAATAGAACCACTTCCAAATTATATATTTAAAAAGTTTAGTTCAGGATCTGTACTGAAGTCATAGCTAAATATAGGCAAATATTTTTCATAAAAAGAGAAAGCTTTTAATATATGACATTCTTTCGTTTTTAATCAAAAATTACATCTACTTATTTTTCTTTTTTTATGCTCTTTAAACGGTTTTATATGTATATTCTATAATTCAAGTGATACTAAACTTCAAGAAAAGAATTATTCATTTATACGCTTTTTCAAAATAATGGTCATAAAAGGGATTTTTTGTCAGATACTTTACATTTTTTTACATATTAATAATAATAATATCTTTCACTTGCATTAACTGTTTAATAATATTGGATATAAAATAAAAATAATTAAATTCTAGAAATAATCTATTAGTATAGCAATAAGAAGTTTTTCTCAGATGTTGCTGATACAGTTAATCATAATATTAGAGATAATTCGGATATTATTTGGGGTTGTTTTATTTTGAGTATATCATTTAAAATGTTTTCTCTCTGCATAAATAATTTTAATTCAAATATTTCATAGGCAGAATTCACTCTATTAATTGCTTTTCATCCCTTGTCAATTTTGCTTTCTTAGTTTAATAATACAATGAGGAACAACAACTCTCAGGGTGTTCTCCCTCAAAGTTGAGGTGAACGAAGCCAAAACTTACTGTCATCTACATGATGCTCAAAACTACGGATAACAAGTGTATTCCAGCCCCCTTGCCGTCGATCGGGTGGCATTTGAAACAACGCAGCATAAAACTGCACGATTTCAGTTATGAGTGTGGAAGCAAAAAAAAACCCCGTTAATGTCACTTTACCTAATACATCTCGTACATATTTTTAGGCCTTCACGCCCTGTTTATAAAGGGAGAGAAATATATTCATTTTATCCCACCCGTTGCAATCACTCAACTCTCGCTTCTCCACTCTTATCATACGGGGGGCAAAATCTGAACCCATTTTAGTCCCTCATTCTAACACAGCTATTATTGGATTTTTCCAATGTACCTTCCCTGCTCATTCGATCGTGTTCCGGCTAAAAGCATCTGTCAATGATGTTGCGATCTTTATAAGCATTTAGTCTGTCTCACTAAATCATTTTCGAATTTAATTTTTAATATTAAATCTTGGACATGTAAAGAATCTACGACACCTCTCATTTTTCCCCAAAAAATAAAAAAGGGCCCAATAGGTAAGTGTTTCCCTGTATATACACTTTTAACCCTTCATTGAATTAAAATAAATCCGAGGCTCTTTTAAGAGGTTATTAATTTTAAGCGAATTTGATGCAGTGCGTGTATAAAGTTTGCACTACATCAAATACTTCTTTTTAAGTAAGTGCATCAGATAGCGTTTGTATAGTATTAGTTTTTATTACATGCCAATGAATGGTAGGCGAAATGTTAAGTGAATTAGAGAAACGGAATCTGTTAGTGTGAATGTGTAATGTTCGATTTTTAAATGGCAACCCATCTGCTAAAATGCTCTGTATTTAGATTACCATATTTGGCTCTTTAGAAATATTATAACTGGCTACTTTCAAAATAATTGCAATTGATAAAAAAAATGTAACAAATTGCATAATTGTGATACATTTCGTTGAAAATAATCCCAAATAATTCTATTTGTGTTGCATCTAAAAACTGTATTGATACACGGAGAAAAAAGACTTACTCTAAAATGAGTATGTAGACATACTCATTTTGAAATGAGTTTGTTTGCATCATATTGGACGGCATGCCTTGATTGGTTGTTCGCCAATACTCCAACCCCCAAAAAAATGCTAATTAATGCTTTCGGACAAATTAAAAAGATATTTAAATTGCAGAATTCTTTTAATATACTGGCTACATATTTTGAAAATTGAGTCAACAACAAATTTAATTCTCTTTAAATCTTCCAGACTATCTTTCGTATCTACCACGCTACGTTGAGGAACACATATTAAAACAGAGTACTTGATTCTTTGTTGTTATATTTTACTTATTTGAATTTCTCTTATTTGTAAAATTAAGAGTACATGATTTGTAATATAAGATAAGTTTAATATGTTGGTAAAACTATCAATTACACTCTCTGTATGGCTGAATGCCGATTTCGCGATATGGTAAATGTTTACATTATTTGCGCGGATTATTTAAAAAGCAATTTACTTGATTCATAAGTCATATTGTTTGGTTTTGTCCAGAGTCAAAACAAAATTCATTTGCATGCAACATTCTGAAAAAGAGAAGCACTCACCTTGGGTTCTGTATAGGGTAATAAGGGGGTCCTTGGCAGTTAATATTTCAGCAACCAAAATTAGCGCCAATCAACTTAATTTAGCTAAATCACAGTGGAATTTTACAGTGCAAATGAAGAAAAAAAATGAGAAATAAAAAAATATTAATCAAGTTATCAATAATGCATTTAAATTAAGTTGTTTGGCGATCGATTACGGTCACCGAATCCAAAGGGCCCCCAATTCTACACTTTAACCCAAAAGTGAAAAGCTTTATCTATGTCATGACACATAGCCAACCTACTACAAAACCCCATTTTAAATTCTGCTGAAAGATTCAACCATTGACCATTATGCTATAAACTATTGTTTTTGCAGTAAATGTCTGTGAATTGAAAAGCCTTAGCATGTTTCGAGTATGCATTATGGGTTTTACCAATTCACTAAACACTAATTTATTAAGTTATTATCAGTGCTTTTGTTAGTAGAAGGTTATGAATATAGTTTCTTGAAAATTTTAAATTACTTAAACTTATTAATTAAGTTATGGAAAATGTCTTAAAGTTCCCATATACAATTATTTAAGAGTTTCAACAATTTCAATACACTTATTTAAGATTCACTTTTCATCTCATTTTCGAATATTGGAAAGAATCAAATTAACTGTACAAAATGAATAAAATTGAACATAATATATTTCAAAATGATTTTTACTTTTTGTAGGCATTAAGAATATAAAATTAAATCAACTTGACTACTAATACGCTGTGATTTATTTTAGCTTATTAAGTAATTGATCTGCATTGTTTTATAAGATTTTCGCATATACTTATATATTATCTTGCGTAACATTACATATGACACGAAACACATGGGGTTGCCAACTCAGCACAAACAACATATGCAAACTGAAAGGTACTAACTTGGTGAGTTGCAGCGAATGTTGTTGTTAGCCATAATATAAAGATACTGATTTATCTTATAACAGTGCAGAAGAACAGGCAGCGTTACAGAGAACATTTGGGCCCCAAGTTGGATTTTAAAGGGTAGGTATGACGGCTGTCAGGCTTGGCCCCCTGTATGGAGTGTACGTTACACTTTACTGCGAAAAGGCTATACTTTTGATACATAATACTTTGCTTTGATTAAATACTGTTGTGATATTTCTAAAAATCTTATTAATTTAGGTATTTTTATAATATACATACAAACCCAGTGAAGTAAATTTTAATTCACAACATATTGATCTTCTGGTTTATAATACACCTTTAATATTACCAAGGTTTTGTTTATTTGGATGAAAATGAATGAGATATATATCAGATTCTTGATATTAAATCCGATGAAGTATATTTTGTGCTTTTAATTATTTATCTGTTCAGGACCATGATTACTTCAAGGAACACGGTATCATTTATGTGATTGCATTTTCCCCTTTCTGAGTCCCATGATCATACCGGTGATGATATAAAAGTTAAATCTACTTAATACTAATATTTAATGGATATTTTTGATAGTGTAATTGATCTGCATTGTTTAAATTAGATTTATCACAGTACTTACATATTATCAATAACCTTTTAGTAACATTATATGAAACGAGCTTACACTGATTGCCAATTCAAGCGCATACGCCACATGCAAAATTGGTACTGCTGAGTTATTTTGATTATTGCTGCCACATAATATGGAGTACAGGGTATCTTATAACATAGTGCATAAAGGCAGTAGCGTACGGAGAACATTTGGGCCTCCAAGTTGCCAGTTTTACAAAGGGCTATTAGGCTGGGCGCAGGACCCTGGATCCTCCTGCAATATGGGGCTGGCCATGTTACGCCACTGCACGAAACCGACTCAAAGTAAGTTTTAATTTACAACATTTTGATCTTCACGGTTTTATAACACACCTTTAACGTAGCCCATAGTGTTTTGTTTATTTGGATGAAAATGAATGGGGAATATATATCAGATTCGCGGATTTCAAGGTGGAGGAAAAGCATGTTTAGTATTGAAATTAATGTTCTAATTTGATATTATTTTCAACACCGATGACATTGTTGATAATTATCCAAGTTAGGCGATAACTCATAAGTTCTGTCTACTAAATTTGGTTATGTGGTTGTCATCCATTATTTTTTCTATTATATTTTTTTCATTTATCCTCTTTTGTAATTATACATATCTCTGTGTGTGATATTATTATTATGGTATATTAAAATAGATTTTTATTAATTTATATTTATAGCGTATCATGTGATTTTGACATTTTAGAGTAAACTTTTCCTCAGACAAGCATTTCCATACTTCCTGTTGTAGATTGCAGTTTAATTCTTCGCAGTTATATATGTTATAAATGGATATTTCAAATGTTGACCAAGGTGTTTTGCTAATTCTGTTAATAAAAAATATTAGAGCTCCACTTAATTTTTATGGACTAAAGTTACTAAAATTTGCACTTTATTTTTCTAATAATCTCTTTAAAAAAAATTCTTATTCTTAAATGAGATTTTGCTTATTTTGGCCATTATGAAATGTGATAAGCATGGCAGCAAAATGAAAATATTTTACTGACGGGTTAAAATAATTTTGACAGCTGTATATTTTTATTGCAGATGTTTTACAATGTATAAGTACGCGACCGCGATAGTAAATCTGTGGAAACAGTGGCTGAATTAGGTTGTCCTAAGGGGTCCTCACCCCCACCACCACAAAAGCCGCGATTTTTTCCGATTGATTGCAGTTTAAGTATATAGTACATGCGTGATTATTTGTTGTGTGATTAATTTTCGTAATTAATGCTAATTATTCATTCTAATAGTAGATTTTACTGTTTTTGTTCGAAAATCGACAAAATCAAAGGGAGCAGATACAAGAATGGTGGACTTTTCGACCCTGGACACCCCTTGAAAAATTCTGTGCGCTACTGATTTGGAAATAATTCTTTTTCACGGGCAAGAAAAGTGTAATTTTACTTCAACTTTATTTTTAAATTATTCTGCATTTTTAAATGTTCCTTGGTCTATATAATTCTATAAATAAAACTTGGAATTACGTATATATTGAAAATTATTCAGAATTATTTGCAATATATTCAAATCCCACGAATATATAAAAAAAAACATTTAAGAATGGTTTATAACATTTCTGTTAATCTTTTTTACATCCTGATAGTGATTTTCTTTTTGGTTTGAAATTTTTTAGTTTTTAACAGTTATTATTTTTCCATTTTCTTCTACTTTTTTTTTGGCATTTCTAAATACCTTGTGTTATATTTCTTTAAATCCGGTACCGTTTTTCTATAACGGGTTTTTCTAAAAAATAATACTTTTTTGCTTTTAAAATTAATTAATTCCTTTTTTTGTCGGAATAAGCTATTCTTTTCAATTACCATGTTTGAGTTCTTGTGCGTACCACCCGGATTAAAACTATTGGTTTCCCAAATCTTATTTGAGTGAAACAAACCGTCTAAAAAATGTTTTGCATATTGTGCTGATAAAAAAATTGCTCCCATATGTATATATTGTTCCAACGTGTGATATTTTTGAAGGTATTTTTAGAAATGTGACATGGTAGCTTAGTGGGCAAAAGGAACAGACTCGTGGCTGGTGTATTAGGGTTTGAGCCTAGGTGCTGAAGACCCACACTGCAGCGTAGGGGGGTGATGCCTTAAAATTTTTCCAAAAGCTCAAGCTCATTCGTGTGGGAACCACTGACCTAAAAAGTAATTTACAAAAAATATTTTTAATAATTAAACAAATTGGCATTTAAATCGTATATATTCATATATAACTATATAAGAATGCATAATTATTTAAATAATTCCCTTTACAGAAAATTATGAAATAATCAAATCCTCCTCACCGAGAAGAAAGGGCACAAAAAGGAGAGCTACTTATATAACGCCCGCAAGCGAAAATGTCGTAAAAGAAAACGTAATATATCCGAACAATTGATTCGCTTGCTCAGAATAAATCAGAAATTTTTACTTCTATTGTGTAGTCATATAAGCACACACACACAATTTTTTTGAAGTGATAACTTCTTTAGCGCGCTTTTCTGAAGCTTGAACTGGAATGAACGTCAGGTTCGGCTCATTCGGCTCTTTCCTCTTTAGTCGAAATTCATGTTTGGAGAAGGTCACACACCCCTAAAAAGAAATCACGTGACCAGAGGGACGTATTCCCCGGGTTTTGAGAAATACTCAGCTTTCCATCTTGTATGCTTATATAGTTAGTTTATGTTTCCCACGTGTATTTATTATATTCTCAGGAATAACCATAAAGAAAAGTATGATATTTATATTATTGCATGAAAATGCCGGACATAATATTTGAGACTTCTGGATAGATAGAGGAGATTTAAAAATGCCCACAGATATTGTTATGAAAATCATTTCAAAGCATGTTTTATTTTTAATTTGTTAATATAGCAAATATTCGAGTCAAAATATCTTAAAGTCGATTGTCAATTATCTTGCTTTACAAGCATAACAGAAGCATATCTGGAATTACATGAACTGTGGAATGTCTTGTATTCGCGTCTTATTGATCTTCTGTAAACTGTAACACACCTGCATTTTCTTATTTTTTTAAAAAATATTCATTACGTTCTGGCATATATGCTTACATAATTATTCAAATTAGCGCAGTGAAGAAATTTTAACGGTGAAGGATAATCGAAAAATGAAAAAATTTAAGGCCAATTAAATTCATATCTACTTTTTATATTTCCCTGTTTTATTTATTTAAATATTCAATTATCGATTCGTGATGTAGCATTAAATACTACAGAATCATTTGGGTTTAATCAGTCACGTATTAGAAAAATTTGTACAGTGAAATGTAGAGTAGAAAATGGACAAATAATTTTAATGGTTGCTGTTTATATTTCACCAAGTCAAAGTGTAGAGAAAATTATCGAATCCATTGACAAAAATCTAGTTGCCTACACTGAAGCCGGATCTGCACATCTGAACAAATTACCTATGATTTTAAATGGAGATTTTAATGTCAATTTTTCAAAAGACAGATCAAACTCTTTAGTTGATTTTTTAAAATCATAATTCAATTTAATTATGTCAAATGATCCAAATGAAAGCACGACAAAGTACGGAACAACGCTTAACAGAGTTTTTTTAGGTATTTAAATAACTTTGTCTAAAAATTATAACCTACTTCTGCTACCATAAGCCTATTATTCCCTCTTCTTAGAATACAATTAATTCACAAATATTGGTAATTGTATACTTAGAAAAAAAATATTACTTTATGTGAGTACAGACATATGAATAAATAATTTTATATGATAATACTAATATGTCCTTGTTTTTTTTTCTCTCACCGAAAAAATCCCTGAAGTAACATTACAAAATTTGAAGTTTTCATTTCTATCGTGTGGTCATAAACACACACACAGACTTTTTTGTTCCACTTTTGCTTTTTTAAGGTATCCGACTACGTTCGGAACCTTGATTTTGCAAAAGCGTATACATGGATAATATTTATTATATTTAGTGTCACTTAGATTAGAAAAGGTATATAAAATTGTTTTAAGAATAGTATTACAATAAAAAATTATTTAAGTACAATATTTGGACAAAAAATGAACATAGAATGACCCATTTTAAAAATATTCTCCTTTTGTGAAAAATGCTTCTATTATATAATTATTTTGCCTGTCTATAGCTCAGACCTCTGTACAGAGGCTCAACTAGAATTTTTGAAATATATAACTTAGAAGGGGGTTCATCCATGTTTTACGACAACATAGGGGAGAAATTTTAAGAAAAAAACGCTGATAATTATTTCAATGGGTTGTAACCCTGAAAACAATGTGAATTTTTCAAAAATCATAGTTGGGCCTTTATAAAGAGATCTGAGCTATATACAGGCAAAATATTATTATAATAGAAGCATGTTTCACAAAAGGAGAACATTTTGAAAAAAGATTATTATAAGTTAATTTTTTGCCGAAATATTGTATTTAAATAATTTTTTTTTTGTCGAAATGTCCTTAAAACAATTTTATATATGTATTCTAATCTAAGTGACACTAAATATCATGAAAATTATCCATTTATGCGCTTTATTAAAATCACGGTTCCGAAAGTAGTTGGATACCTTAATATTATGGCATTATTCGCTTGGCAGAAATGTGACGTTAATACGTAAGTACCTGTTTCTCAATTCAACTTAATTTACTTAAAAAGGATATTTTTTGTATCGGGAAGAAAATTTTTATATTTTCCCCCCCCCTTTGAATTTTATATCGTCTAAATTAAGTGAGAAATGTAATAAAAAACTTACATGAAAACAATATTAGGAAGTTTTTGTAAATTGTGTATTAAATAAATTTTCTGAATATGACTGTGAATGGGAGAGCGTCAGTAAAATAAAACTTGATAATTTATTCAAATTTAACATATTTAACATATATGCATACCATCAGGAACGTCTTAAGACGTAGGCCAACTTGTGAATAGGTTCGTAAAGTCACGCACATTCATTTGTTCAAGATTACCATTTGTACGAGTAGTTTGATAATGCATGCTATATATTATCTACTTTAAATGGTTACAGGTGGGACCCCTTTTTCATAGAGGCCCAGGGCGTCAAAAAGTCTTAAGACACGTCCCAGTATACAATAATACTTACAAGTAAGCCAGTGTTTCTCAAACTGTGGGGCGCGCCCTCCTTAAGGGGCGTGACAACTCTACAAGGGGGGCGCGAGCGTATTGAAAAGTCGAGAACAAAAGATTATTTAAAAAAATTATTAATTTACTGAAAGTAAACAAACAAAATACATACTGACATAATAAAAATTAAATACACATTTACACTGGTGTATTACACTTATAAATATATCAGTACTACACAATGCATTTTATAATTAATTTAACAATACTAAGTTAAAAACTAGTTTATTAGTTACCAGTGACCTCATGGGCCTGTCATATATATAATTTAAAACAAAAATTAACACTTATCTTGATAATTTTTGTTTGGTTTATAACTAAACCTTGACTGCCGATCAAAAGTTTTGCGATTCGCTTTCAAATGCCGACCGTTTTCCAAGTAGGCACCCGTACGTGATGTATTGGGGGAAGGGAGGATAAATAAAGAAGCAAAAATAATCTGGAAAAGTAAATCCTTCGCAAACATTGTCAAGGTCCTTTTATTGCATTTCAAAATCTTCGGAATAATTTTACGGAAAGCAGTGCACAGAAAAGATCATACTTCCGAAAGACGTATGTATACATACGTCTGAAGAAATAAACGCTTTGGCTTAGCAAGACTTTTATATACACGGAGGGAGCTTAAGAGGTTAAAGTCGTATCGTAGTTTTAGAGTCAAAAGTGTAGTATTATTGAATCCAGTACATTGTTACTGTATGGCGGAGGGGGGCGCGATGAAAATTAGGATTGAACATTGGGTCGCGAGTATTGCAACTATGAGAAGCACTGAAGTAAGCTAATACTATTTTATATAGAGCTGTATTATAGAACAAGTACTCAAACCCTAAACCTGAATTGCAAATTTTAAAAATTGAGCTCTAAAGGAAATTGTCACAGAAGGGGAGCTTTTAGCCTAGAAATCCATTCATCCTTTTCTAATAGATGCGAGGCTTAGTAAGTACCTCATCATGGATAAATACTGGGTTAATCCCAAAGGGAATGGGGAACTCGCGGTGCCCAAAAGGGGAAGGATTTTCCCCAGAATGGGTTCAAAATAGGATCAGTGTCACACGTGTCGCTGATTTAAAAAGTTCGGAATTATTCCCCTTCTATTAAAAGTGAAGTAGGGGCACCGTTTAACTCCACATGTTTAACATGCTTGTTTCAATAATCATCCACCCCTTCGAAGGCCAAAATCCTCTTACGAGATTTTTTTTTTGCAGGCGCAAAATTGTGCAATGAAAGGCTCTCTGGGAGATCAGGAAATAGAAATCTTCAAAGTTTTTCTCATTTAAGTGGCGTCCTAGTGGGAATTTTGAAAATATAATCCTCTTCAAAGGGGTTTTGCTGTTTCATACATAAAGATCCTAATAATAGATTTATTAAAATTTTCTTGTCTCTATAATCCAGGGGAGGGAAAAAAGCAGCCTACAAAGAGGTGTGTGTGTGTGTGTGTGTGTGTGTGTGTGTGTGTGTTTGTGTGTGTGTGTGTGTGTGTGTGTGTGTGTGTGTGTGTGTGTGTGTGTGTGTGTGTGTGTGTGTGTGTGTGTGTGTGTGTGTGTGTGTGTGTGTGTGTGTGTGTGTGTGTGCATGAATATCACCAAAAGTAAATATAGATGCAAATTAGATAACATTAACTTTAAGGCTGTGATGAGAATTTCAACAAGTAATCACACTGCTGATTTAAAAAAAAAATGTAGAAAAGTGCGATATGATACATTTGTCTCATTTAACTGATTCTAAAAATTGTTATTGTTCCTTATGCCACCTGATTGACAATAACATTAGATCAAGGCCCACGAAATGCATCGTGGCAAGGGCCTAGATATACGCCTGTCATTAGCCATAACTTTGAGCACCATACAGGTGACAGTAAAATTTAGCTCGGTTCCACTCCAGTTTAGAGGGAGAACACTCTGAGGGTAGTCAGGAGCCTACCACTTACCTTCCCCTTCTACCAACCTCACGAGAGAACTTGCGGTTCGATGACTATTTAGAGTACCCCCTGCCGCAAAGGCACTATACATTTACAAACATCCATGCCTTCTCCGGGATTCGAACCCAGGCCCTACGGAACAGCAGATAGCGACACTAACCACTATACCGGTTGGGTGGCGATTCTAAAACTAAATACGCTTACAGAGCGTATGTGATATGAGACTAGTACAATAAATAAATTTAATAAAATGACCACTGTTTTATTTAATATATATTTATTGATTGAAATGTATGGCACAATTTATACCTTTAATGAGATGCAGGGAGGTCTTAAGGCATGGGCCTACTGGGTTCAGGGCCTCGGCCACATTAGGGGCCTCATCTTGTTCTCGAATCAGCCTTTATAAGAACATGATTCGAATAATTTCAAATGTGAAATATTTTATCCTGTTGTATTCACGGAAAATTTGGGAAATCGAACACAATATGACAACTTGCAACACTTGATGACCGTTATTCATGTATTAGCCTAGACCTCTATCACCATACATCATCATTACTCGTTCAGTCAAAAGGGGGCAGTCGGTCGAACCGGTTTGTGCGATTGTAAGTCGTGCACATTTATTTTCGGGTTATTGTTTGTACGAGTATTTGACAACGTATGCTATGTATTGTAATTTAAGGTCATAGATGGGGCCTATTTTGGCATAGGAACCCAAGGCCTACTTTTACGTAGGGACACAGGGCCTCTCATAGTCTTAAGACGTCACTGCTGAGATGCAATCATTTTATAAAGATGTGGCCCTACGGCTCCCTCCTGTTCCAATTTGTGGCCCTCATGCCAAAAGACTTGCACACCCCTGCTATAATCTGTAAATATTTTCTGTAATTTAAAGCAGAATTCCAAGTAAAATTAATTTTATCTCCCTAACACGTATTATACTGACAATGGCGGGTTTAACTGTTAATAGACTGAACGTCCGCGTGGAGTCTCAGGATATCATAGACTTTTAAGGTATCCAAACACGTTGGAAGTACTTTTTAACAAAATAGCATATTTAAACATTATAAATGCTTTTTAGGACTCAATACCAATGAATACTAATATTTAACCAACAAAATTTACAATAAATTGCCTAAATTTTACAAAAATTATAATTATATGTGAAATTTTAGCAATATTTTTGAAAAACTTCAAAGCAATTACAGAAAAAAGTAATAAACTTATAATAGTAAAAGTATTAATAAAACAAATTAGATGCATTTATCTAGAAAATGTACTTAAATTTTAATGTTTTATTAAAATTTGAAAATTTTAGAGCTGATAGAATAAACGTGTAAAATATAACATTTCTTTGTGGAACCATTATTTTAAATAACAAGCCATAACTCAAAAAGTATTCATACAATAAGAAATATTTTAGTACATTCTCTAGAAAATAACATAAATATAAGCCTCAAAAAGTTTTATAGAAATGCATTTGTAACGTTTTGAGTTATTAGACTCGCCATGATAGATTTTGAGCAATTTAAATGCCCAATTCTGGTAGATCAAAGACCCACTTCCGGTTTTTCTAACTTTATAAAATTGATTCTAACCTGGCCTCTAGGAAGCGTAAAAACAAAACAAAGTATGTTTTGTAAAGCTAAAAGACTCTCTATTCAATGAAGAACAAACAAAAATATCTGTCTTGATCGAATTTGGTCATTTTCAATATGTTCGGATACCTTGAAATTTGCAACATTCAAACTTTTTTACAAAAGAAATTAATTTATTTACAAAAATTAAAACTTTATTCCCAATAAATACGTCAAAATGGGGCAAAAAAGCGAAAAAAAATGTCAGTAAAATTAGAATAAATGTGAAATATTTTCTAAGAAAGGAGATTCTTTAAGAAAAAACAGCGCTCCTTAAGTTTAATTTTCAAATAAATTTTTATTGTTTTAAACTTTATGTTGTAACAAAACAAAAATACTCTAAATTATCACAATAACTTATTTATATGTTGTATATTTAAACCTACTCAAAGAAGCTATGCTTCCAATCCTCATGTAACCATTATTATTAACAGGCTGAAAAAAAAATATATATATATACGCAAATTTTTACAGAATTTGGCTAAAAAGATTTGATTTCTGAAAGCGTCGAATGCTCGGTTTATATGAATGTTTAATTAAAAAGAAGGAATGTGCCATAAAAATACATCCTATATTTAACCCTCTAACCGAAACATCCGTTTCTCAGACGGGGATGATTTGCTTTGATGCCTGTAGATAACGCTGTGGTGTAATTTTGGGATGGACTGCCTTGACATCTTCAGTTGGACTCTACCCAGTGAGAGGATCACGTGGTGGTACATGCGATTTTTTTCAACTCATGATATGTGCGATTTTTCTTAACTATCACCGTCTATCATACGGATATTCATATATTTTTTTTTCGTTTTTAGTATTAATATTTACATGAATGTATAAATTTATAATCAGTTTTTATAAAAATACTAGTCACAATACTTGTGATAAAAATATATTTACATAGTGTGCCTCATAAAGACTTAAATATGAACAATAAGGACATTTAAAACTGCCCTTAAGGTAATAGAAATAAAAAAATTTGCGTACCCGTCTGTGTTGTGTGTGTCAGACGAATGTTTCGAAGAGCGACAAAAAAATTGATGTTCCGGCCAGTGGGTTAAATGCGTATTTCCAAGCATATCAAACTTTTATCAGAATGTGCATGAACAATATATTGAATCGGAAGAAATGTCATTTACTGGCAACCGAGTAAAGATAAAATTAAAAATAAAAGTCGCGAACGAGAGCAATTTAAGACATATTGCTCAACTAATAATATTAGCGCTGGGTGCAAATTTTCCAAGTGCCATTTTTCCTTTTTAATCTCGAACTAAAAGCAATGGAATTTTATTCATTATCATAAACAAATTTCAAAATATAAGGCAAACTGAAAAACTCGAGATAGGAACCCGGCTAATAGTCCAAAGCCTTTTTAGATGAACTTGGCCTAGTTAAATTACTCAGGAAAAATCAATATTATAAATGTTCCCTTTCTCTGTAATTAGTTTAAGAAAGTAGTGCGTCACCTAATAACTTCAATATGTGTCTGATTAAGTTAAAAGAGCTCTCATGTGAGTGAAATAAGCTTAAATACAAAGACGTGATGGGGAAAAAAGCTAAAAGAACAAAGTTTGTGATAAAATAGCTAAGGCATGGAGATATTTGATAAAATAATGGAATCTTTTCACTTAGAATTGAATTAAATGCTTATTTTTACTGACATGCATATGTATTACATTCATGGACAAAAAAATTAGCACACCAAGAAATAATTGCAGGGTCGTAACGAAACTTGGCAGAAAGGTACATGTCGGGGAGCTATGCAAATGATTAGAAATGCAGCGTGATTGCGCATTACGTATAGCCGGTAGAGGGCATTTAACGTCGTTATTCGTGGAGTATAAAACTGACCAAACAAAACACGTAACCAAAGCTTGTTTGAGTGCGCGAATCGTTTACAAAGGAAAGATGAGGTAGACGTGTCATTACGCCGTTTTCAAAGACAATATGAGCAGCTGTCGCCGTTTGAGAGGAAGAATCATCGGCATGATGGAAGTTGGGTGGTCAGTGAGGGGTAGCTCGTCAATTAGGCAGCTCTGATTGTGTTGTGAGGAGGTGTTGGGACCAGTGGATTCCACAAATGTCATTTACCCGAAGACCAATCTCAGGACGCCCTCGACAGAACAGTTGTCGAGAAGACCGTCACATCGTAAGAAATGCCCGTGTACAGCCAACTGCTTCATCGGCCGCCATCCAGGCACAGGTAGCTCCTTCACTAGGGGATCCTGGTATTTCTCGGACTGAAGGTTCTGGCTGAAGGACACTTGGGATCGCGGCGCCCATTACATGGGCTGCCCTTGACGCCCATCCATCGACGTCTCCGTTTGGAGTGGTGCCGTGCACGAGGAAATTGGACTGCAGCGGAATGGAAACAGGTCGTTTTTAGCGACGAATCGAGATTCAATCTCAGCAGTGATGACAATCGTGTTCGTGTGTGGAGACCCCGTGGTGAACACCTCAATCCTGCCTTTGCTTTACAGCGACACACCGCTCGCACAGCTGGTGTGATGGTATGGGGTGTCATTGCCTACAATACACGGTCACTCCTAGTATTGATCTGTGGCACCATGACAACCCAGCGGTATGACATCCGTGACATCCTGCAACCACACGTGTTGCCCCTCATGCAACGGCTCCCAGGAGCCGTTTTTCAGCAAGACAATGCTCGGTCTCACACGGCAAGAGTGTCACTAGATTATATTCGCACTGTTAATACCCTTCCTTGGCCGGCCGATCCCCAAATTTGTCTCCAATCGAGCATATCTGGGATTATTTGGGATGTCGAGTTGAGCATCCCACGAGTTTGAATGAACTAGAGGCAAGGTTACAGCAAATATGGAATTAAATGTCTCAAGACATCATACAGAACTTGTATGCCTCAATGCCCGATTGTATCGCATAGTGCATTCGCTTTAGAGGGGGTTCAACAGAGTATTATATCCTCCGTTCTTTTTCCCTTTTCTCTGAAATAAATGGTCCTTTTTTCTTTGATTTTTTAATCATTTATTTATGTTAAAGTAGTCATTGCGTATGTAAAATTTCGTTTCATTTTGACGACTCCTTGGTGCGCTAATTTTTTTTGTCCATGAGTGTATATCATACACAAAACTGATTTTGAAGAAAGTGTTCCTGAATCATAGTTATATCACATTTGCTTACAATTTTAAAATTCAATTTTCTATCGTTCTATTTTTCGAATTCTCATAAATAATGCATCTATGGATGCAACAAAGTGCCCTCTCTTTTTTAAAAGTAAAATTTTAAAAAATGCAAAATTTGAAGCATTTTCACGTTTTAGTTACCTTAAAAATGACTTTTTAAATGGAACGGAAGAGGACTTCTTTTGCTTATGGATCAGAGCAGTGGTCTTCAAATTTTTCAACTCACGGAACCCATAGAACTAAAAGGTGTTTTCGTGGAACCCCTAGAACTAGAAAGTATTTTCATGGAACTCTATCCCACACACACATTTAGAAGAATATATCGTAAAATAATGTTTAAAATAGATCAACATAGGTACTTTATGCAAAGGCAATTAAAAAAAGTAATGCATTTACTATTGAAAGAAAATTTAATCTACTTTTAATAAAATTTACTCAACTACTCTCTTGGCCGTGGGTAGCCTAGTGGTTCGAGCACCGGACTCCGGACCGAAAGGCTTGGGCTCGATGCCCGTACCGCCAAATACCCTCCGAGTACACGCGGAGCACGTGCTCGTTAAATCAGTGGGTCCGAAAGTCTTGTGGGCTGAATCACGAGTGCAGGAAACTGGAGAAAATTTCCCTCCAATTCAGTTCCATGCCTAAAATGTGGAGGTGGAAATAGGGGATGTCGCCATCTATCGTTCCTTCGGGAATTTCTCAGAGCTAAATCGTACTGTCACCTGTATGGTGTTCAAGGCTAAAAGCCAACGACAGGCGTACATCTAGCCCATTGCCACGATGAATTTCGTGGGCCTCAATCGGCCTATGCCAGGCATGTGGCATGAGCAACAACAACAACAATCAACAATATTAATCTGTGATCCAAATGTCACCTACCCATGCATTATGTTTAGTATCTGGGATAAGTGCTTGTGTGCATTTTTCACACAAACTGTCGGAGTCTAGATCTATTCGAATTAACTGAAATCTCATTATATATTTTGAATTTCATTTTTTTTTATACTTTGTTTTTGTAGACACGTTGAAAAATATTTTCACTTATGCAAATTGTTCTGAATGGCATTAAAATGTTTATAACTGTGTGTGAAATACTATGTATTTTGCATGAATTTCCAACCTAAGATTTAGGAACGGTTCTTGCTTCAATTTAGATTTTGAACGTCGAATCTGTTGATGTGTTGATAAGTTGTTCCCTCTCCTTCATTTTAGGTATTTTTTCCTCAAATGCAAAAGGGTGCATTTTCCATTAGAAAATTATTTAGTTTTGCAAGACAGTATACTAACGAGTATAAAATTATCTCGTGGAATACGGGATAGTAAGCAATAAAATATTCACGATCTAGTAGGTAATGTATATGCAAAGATAAAAACGTTTTAATATTCTTTTATTAAATTATAATAAAAGTTTTAAAAGTATTGCAGAATAAAGTTATTATGATATAAATAAAATTTTCAGTTTTAATGATTTGAATGAACTTCAGATATTTATGGTAATACAAAAACTTTATAGAGAGCGTGAATCCATATTACATACACATTTAAAAGTTAACTTTTGATATTTTCATTGTGATTCGTAGAACCCCTGGGTATACCTTGGGGAATTTCCCAGGGCTCCGTGGAGCCCAGTTTGAAGACCACTGGATCAGAGTAACAAGTGATGGTTAAAAATGTGACGGGCTCACACGTCTTTTCTTTAACATAACCTTTGAGTTCTTTGGTGGCCAAGATTAATGGCAACTCTTTTCCAACCAAAACCCAAGAAGCGAAATGTGAAAAAGAAATGCAAATAAGATAGCTTTTAAATAACGGAAATTTCAGTAAGTAAGATGGCAATTTGGGGAATATTATGTTTGAAAGAATTACAAACGTGAATTGACAGCCAATCGTGAAGTTACCCGGACAACCAACCATTAATACAAGGTGCATACCCTTCACGGTCCCGTTTCACATAAAGTTGAATCAAGTTTCGATTGGTAGGATTGATTAGTTGATATTAGGACTTGTAATATTATTAGAAGTGAGGGTAGGCGGATAAAATAATTATTTAGAGAAAGTGGTCTACATTACGCGATTCGGTTTAACTATCATTGTGTGTTGCTCATTATAGATTCTCGCTTAATTAAATTTATCTAAATTGTTAGACATTTAAGTTCTATTCTTAATAAAGATATATTAAGAATCTAAAATGTCTATTCCTTTTGCAAAACCCTACACCTCTAGTTCACGCCGACAATTAAAGATACGGTCACCAAAGGTGGGGCGGTATCACAAGATGAAACAGAATTCGGTGATATACCTGAAAAAATAATGGTACAACGGAAGACAAATAGCACGAACTTTTCATGTTTTCCAATAATGAAAATTGATACCGGTATGTCATTTCCTTCAATAAACAGTTTAGATGTGCTGATTTTCTATGGTCTTTTAACTTGTAAAGGTATTTTAAATCCGGTCTATGACGCGCATCCGTAAACATCAATCTTATTTTGTTGTGATTAAATTGGACGTTATTCGCCGGAACATATGGTGGTAAACCAAGTTGTCAGGTAATAGGCTTTTTCACATGAAAAAATAAATGCTTCGTTTTTTGCATACGCAAGAGTCGATTAAAGGGGGAAAGTACTTTATAGCCAGACGACGGGATAGAGACCTTTTCATGCATGAATGCATCGGAAGCTCATGTATAGATGAAAGGATTTTAGCTCAACTGCTCTCCGCTTTCATTTGAGAGCGAAGGAGAAAAGAGAACCTTCCCCTCACATAGTACCCAATGCTTTTAACACACCTTTTTACAATAATCCCTCACCCCTCCGGCCTCACTGCATTAACGCATACAAAGAAGAGCTCCTATCCCCGGAAAAAGGGACCAAATCTCTTCATTTCATTCAATCACTTGGAAACTTGAGAGAGAAGAGTCAAACGATATGCGTGAATTCAAAGTTGTATGAAAAAATAAAAAAATAAACAGTTTAAATATTTGTGTAAACCAAAATAAATACAGGAATTTTATTTTATGAAGTTTCGAAACAGAAAGAGCAATGTCAGGAAAAATCAAACCGAATGAAACAGGCATTCTTTATATCAACGGTTCTTAAACTTTTGATTGCCGCGTCCCCTTCCTTTATGTACATCAGTCTTACATCGTGGACCCCCACACACACACCTGAAGATTTTGAACAACCCTCACTGACTCACAACACATGGTTGAGTGATTTAACGGTTCTTCAAAGTTGTACAAGTGTGTGTTTCTACTATTTTTTGAACAGTTCTACTATTTCTATTTATTAGAACTCTAAGTTGTCACGTTGGCAAGTTGTAGAAGTTAGGAAAAATGGAGTAGTTTTATCTGACTTTTAATGACTGAGTTTTTTTTTTCATTATATATGCCAGTACTTCTCGAAGATGCTTCGAGATGTTTTTAGATTGAGCCGTGAAAATGATAGGATATTTTAAAGAAACACATTTCTGATATGTGAGATCAGACATCTCTTATTATGAAAAAAAAATCTGAGAAAGCTGACTTGGGTTAGTTATTTTCATAAAACGCATTAAATCATGAATGGACTGTGAGAAGGCTTATTTATTTGTTACTATTACCCTTTATCTACCGCATTATGATTTACTGCAGTTTTATTCATGCAATATTCTTTTTTCGATCACTCATCATCAGTGCTTCTCAAACTTTTTTTCAGTATTTATACCACGCAATATTCAATCATAGTTTTTATCGCGCCCCCTTCCATACAATAGCAATGTGAATTGAATTCAGTAATACTATAATTTTACGCTAAGGCTACAATACTACTTGAACCTCTGAACAGTAGCGCACACAGGAATTTTTCAAGGGAAGGGGGAAGGGAGGTCCAGGGTCGAAAGTCCACATTCTCCATATCATGCTCCAATACACCGCCCAACATATTCTTTTGATTTTATCGATTTTCGGGAACAAAAACAGTAAAAAATTAATTATTGAATGAGCAATTAGAATTAATTAATAAAATTAACTATTAATAACAAATACTTAATTAAATTTTACGTCCTACACTCTATAACAAAAAAAAAAAAAACGCCCCAGAACGAGTTGTCCGATAGAGACAAAAATTGGTGGGTAGAAAAATTATGTAAAGAATAGAAAATGATTAAAATTTCAGAAAAATTGAATGATTTACAGAATGTGGTGTAAGTGTGCCTCTAATGACGACCAAAGGAGGCTGTCTGTTAAAAGAAATTGCACCCAAGACCATAGAACCTGGTTAAGGGCCTGTGTGGCGTGCAATAGTGAAAGCAGGATTGGCACGCTGTCCCGGGCATCTCCAGACACGTTTACGATGATCGTCAGAACACAGTTGGAAGCGGGATTCGTTGCTAAACACTATACATCCCCAGTCAGCATGATTCCAACCAGATAGAGCTAAGCACGACTGTAATCTGGCTCGACCGTGCGCAGGCGTGAGTGGCAGGTGGCGTAGCGGTCGGTACGAGCGTAAATTCCGCTCTATCAGCCGTCTGTGTATGATAATGTTGGACACTCGTGTGCGGGTCACACGTTTGATGGTTGATAACGATGAATCAAGCGCTGTGACAGCTGATCTGGCAGTCAATCTATCTTCCCGTTCTGCTGTGGCCCTAGGTTGACCGCTACCATCATGAATCTACAATCTGCCATTGTCCATCCATTCTTGCCAGCATCTTCTAATGGTCGCATTACTTCGACACATATGAAGAGCGATTCTCCGATTTGTCAAACCTGCCTCTTTCAGTCTAATGATAAGACCTCTTTCAAACTCTGAGAGTTGCTCTTAATGATCTGGAAACCTGCGGCGAGACATTTTTTTAGTCGTTGAAAGGTATCCTTAATCACAATGCAACAGAAATCTTGACCATCAGATTGAGAATCGTTTTTTGTAGACATCTGCTGAGGGCGCAGTTCCGAAGTTCTGTAGCCCCCGCTATTCATTCATTGGTCACCAAATTTTATTCATTTGCATGTTCGGTACAAATGTCTTTGCATACGAAATTTCATTACAATCGGAAAGCTTCTTGGGTGCGTCGTTTATCGAAAAAAAAAATCAAGGGCTTTTAGGAACCCCACCCCTCATGTGCGTCACTGCCTCTGAAACACCAATGGCTTTTAAAAGTCCACTTCCCAAAGCATTAGGGGCGAAATATACGTCTTTAAAAAGTACGATCGTTTCTGTGCACGATCCAAAAAAGTTTCAAAGTTTAATGCTTTAAAAAAGAAAAGAATTTACTACAGGATTTGCTTATTTATTCCTTTTTTCCCCCCGTCCGTATAAAAACCGTCCCGAGGAAAACGATGGCAAGGGGGAGCAAAAAGCAACAATCGGCAGTTAAGGGCAAAACCGACAAATTCCCAAGATGAGTGTTTAATTTTTTTCTTTTTTTGAAAAAAGTTCCCATGGAAATTGGGTTAATTTGAAAACTTATATTATTAAAAATTAAAAAACTTTTTAAATGCATTTATAAGTGTATTATATCAATGTAAATTTGTATTTAACTTTTTATTATGTCAGAATGTAATTTGTTTGTATACTTTTAGTAAATTAATAATATATATATATATACATATGTAAATATCTTTTGCTTTCGACTTTTCAATAAGCTCGCGTCCCCCTCTTAATGCTATCACGCCTCCTAGCGGGCGCTTCCCACAATTTTAGAAACGCTGATTTACGCCCATTCCAAAGTACGGGGCTATTTGAAACCCGATTTTAAACCCCCTTTACGGTTTGGTACCCCCGTACAGAAAACTTTTACCCGGTTTCCCTTTTAGGCGCATGAGGGCGTTGATGCTTTCCCTTTTTTTTATCTTTGATTTGCACATCTATTTATTTCTTATAGTGAAATTATTACCATGTTTTTAATAGGATTTCCCGGTATTTCACAATACTTCTCCCAGATTTTCTTTGGGGGGCTTTAAACCCCTCGTCAAAATATCGGATCATGAAGGTATGTCATGGTTAGAGCCCAACCACTAAGACCCACCGGGCGCCATGCACGAAATCTACCAGGGTGAAACATCATCCCCTTGTTGATGGGGGAGTTAGGAGGGGTGCCAGTCATGTGTCGTCCATCACTTTACCATGGTTCAAAAAACGTGGTCCGTCCCAAAAGCCCTCGGTAGCTGAACATCAACGTTAATATTCATACCACTCACCGAAATTTTCTTTGTGGTGAAGGTGGGTTTTCCATCAAGGAGGGTTTAGATTCTTGAATATATTTGGCAAAAAACAGGGTTGCAAAGGAATGCACAATTTGTTTCTTGAGAACAAATGAAAGCGAAAAAGATCCCACAAAGCTGATATCCGGGGCCATGTAAAGTAAGGTATTTACACCAGTTTCAAATTTTTAACAATATAAATCAAAAAACACAAAATCCTCAACCGTTTGAAAAAAAAGGTATGAACAATAATTTTTTTTTTTTAAATATAGAGAAATTTTTTTTAAAATATGAAACATTCTTCATAGCATCTATGGGTTCTTATAAAAAGCAAACATTTAGGGGAATTTTTTTGTTCCACAATTATAAAATAAAAAATAGCGTGAAAACTATAAAATTGAAAATTAAAATAAAATTAATCCGTTCTCGCATTTTGTTAAATATTATGCTAGGTTATATACAATAAAAAACATGTAATATAAAAATTAAAATTCTAAGGTCAACAAAAAAAAATTTTTCTTTATAGCTACTTTTTTTAATAGTTACAATTAATAAATATTAAAAAAATGACGAATACAAAAAAAGGCAAAAAAAAAGCGGTTTTTTTTCTTTTTTATTTTCCTTTTTTATATAGGGTGTTAGACTATTTTTTGTTTGTGTTTGCTACTATTTTTATTCATCAATTAAATTCAATTATTCTAATAAAAAAAAGTGAAAAAAAAAGAAACACATTCTCGAAATTAGGTCATCCCAGGTGGGTTCGAACCCATGACCCTTTTGGGAAAAACAAAGGCTATGCACTGCACCACAAAAAAACAACAAACGATTTTTCTATATATGTTTTGGATTATTATTTTTGTTTTTACGCTTTTTCATTTTTAATTTAATTAATGAATTTAAAAAAATTTGAAAAACGTATTAAAAAAAACTATCCCCACAAGTTTAAAAAAAATGTATTTGAACTTGTTGGTAGAAAGTATTTTATTAAAGATTGAAAAATTTTAACAAGTATATAAAAAAATTTTATAGGGGAGAGAGAGATATCTAATAGTAGGAATTGAAATATATGCCTTTTTTTGCAACATTTTGTGCAAAAAATTGACCGCTTAAGGGGTTAATAAATAATCAATCATTGAGAGTTAGACTTCAAATTAACATTAATTTAACATTAACACTATAACATTAATTTAATGGGATTTATTTCTTTATTAACTATAAACTTCAAAACCACACGAGATCTACTGGAGACGAACCTCATAATTTTGAACTATAGTCAAATGACAAGGAGCCACCTGAGTTTGTACCCTACTCTATAAACTTCCACATCAGGCCCACGGGGTATTTTAAAATAGTTTTTAATGTGTAAAATTTTTGTCTTCAGTGGCACCAGAAATTGGACCTACGATTTGACAGTAACCACGACTGATTTAACGGAAAATTAAAACAATAATCCAAAATAGCGTAATAAATGTTTTAGTCTGAATAAAATAAAAAGGGTGGGAAAGATAATTTACTACAAAAGGAAAAGGAAGTTTCAACAAAATCCTGTTTCATAAACTATTTCAATATTTATTGGTATATTTTATAGAAGCTCATTGAGATGTTCTCTCTCACTCTCTCTCTTTCTCATTTCTTCTTTTCTGATAAATGTTTTTCCTTATTCATTTTCGACATGTATTTAGATAACGTAGATCCTTTAGTCTAATACAGAGGTTTTCAAATTTTTTTGTCTCACAGAACACTTGCCCAGATTTCCGGATTTGGGTAGACCCCTGCTCACGTAATATTGAATTTGTGCTAATTCATAAACTTAAATGTGTTTTTCACAACTGGTACAGTTTTGCTTGCTTTGAAAGATCTAAATTTCTAACTGTAGTGAAGTGTGAGAAAAATTTATATATAAGAAAAACAGGTATTATAAATTTAAACATTCATTGTTTAAATTAAAATTTAGTACATGTTACATAAAATAACTGCGCAACAAACAAAATTTTTAAAAGGGAAGTGACCTCCCCCCCCCCTTTTTTTTTTTCTTACACCTCACTTAAACCCCCCAAAATTTTTTTTTTCGCTGGCGTGGACCCTTTTGGGGGCCCTGGGGGGGCCCTCCTGGGGGGGTCGATGTGGGAAATACTTTTGGAATCACTGGTCTAGAAGGTCGATCTGATATTAATTTCTTAATAGAAGCAAGAATTATTTTCGCTTTGTTGTTTTGAAGCTTCGGTTGCAAGGCCACATTAATATATTTTTAATTTAAGTAACCTAGGTTCGGTATTTGCAAATCGCATCATGGGTCAATGCTAATAAATAAAAAAAACTCGATTAAATAACCCATTTCTTAAGATGCAATTAAATTTATTGTTACACAGTAAAATTTATGTTTACAAAAAGAAAAAATGGGGAAAACTTAAAACTTTGAGAAGAAAGGGGTTCATAGTCTAGCAAATGGCAGTCCCCGGTTGGGGTGACGAGCACTCTACGGTATCTTTCGTCCATTTTCTAGAATAATTCGGGGAGAGTGCCCCCGAAATTTGGGCCCTTCCATTATATTGTGAACCCCAAACACTTCAAAAATCCGCGGGGGGACTTTTTTCTGTCCTTTGAATTAAGTCTCTTTTGGACAATCCCAATCACGCAAGGCTACATTCCACAAAATTTATGCGTTCAATGAACTCAAAAGGGACGCGCATCCCACCGAAGGAATTTTTCCACATCCGGTCAAGGGGGACTCGTATAGAAATTACTAGAAAATAAGGAATCACCAGCCTCCCATCACTCCTGATTCCTTCCTTTTGTCCTTTTCTATCAGTTAATCCCCTTTAATTTTTTTATATATATATATATATATATATATATATATATATATAATCTTAAATGGTTTGTTTAATTGCAAAATAAATATCCCGGTGGGGCCACTATTTTTTCCTCCTCGGGAAAAGTCTTTCCCAATTTTTTTCGCCCTTTCGCGTGGGGGAAAAATTTTTCTGGAAGGTTTGGGAATTTTTTGATTTCCCGTAATTTATTTTTCACTAAGTTTTTTTTTTTTTTATTTTTTATATATATATTTTTTATTTTTTTTTTCCTCTCCGAGACATTCATTATTGTTCTCTTTTCTTAGCTTCATTTTAATATATTTAAAATTTTTTTTCCACGTGTTGTATTAGGCAACTTTTTTAACTTAGTTTTTTTTTTTTCCCATTATGTCCCAAAGTTTTCTGCTGTACCGGGGGAAAGGGAGGGTCTTTGGGATTGCTCCCCAATTCCTTTTAATTCAGGCAGCTTTAGAAATCATAATGGGGCTCCCGTTTTTCTTCCTGCTTTAGCACTGTAGGTTCTAGTACTTCTTTACTGTTATTTTATATTACTATATATATATAATAAAACTTATAGTGGGGCATAATTTGTCGTGGTGAGTGGACAGCTATTCTGGAACAACGAAAGGAAAGGGCGTGGCCGGGTTGGGAAATGTTACGGTAGTACATGGCAAGTGGAAGATTACTGTAGTATTGAAGAGGCAGTCTTGTAAATTAGTAAATCTAATTTATTGCATCTCTAGAAACACATATAAAGATGGACGGCACAACACAGACAAAGAAACTACAACACAAAGCAGCCGGCTACATGACTACAGAGAAACAAGCGAGAAGAGATAGGATTTACAGAGACGTTGGTTTTTATACCCGAAGGTAGACCGCGTGATATATTTGTAATAAAAGCTCTGATTGGTTACAATGGGCGGGAAAGGGATTTATGATGTAATAATATTAGTTGATTACGATTAAGATCAGGGTGTTAGTTTCGAACCAAATAATTAGAAGATTATTTGAATATTATTAAAAAGAGTTAATTAAAAGGATGCTAGGGGGAATTATTACACACACACACACATATATATATGGAGAGTACATTATTGTAGAAGATCTATAACCTTCTATATAATTAAATACCAAGTATTCCGAAAAACCCGACATGCCATCTTGGGAAATGAAATCTTCAGCTGAAGGATAAAATATTCTCAATAAAAAAAATGACCACAGTATAAAATATTGGAATTCTATTGGTGAACAATATGCTTATCACCAATTTGTAAGTAACATGTGTACTAACAGATTCAAATGTTTGAAATTAAGAGTTAATGCTAAAAGTTGTATTTTCCAATATTGTTACAATGTAGTCCATTCTATTACTTTAAAAGGTAACTTTTAATTTTAGCAATTTTTAAAGTAACAATTAGTGGAAAATCTCTTAATTTTGTATAAAAACATTCTTTTAATAACTTATGATCAAATAGTACGTCAGAAAATATTATTCAGTGAGAAGTTTTTTTTAAAAAAAAGAATTCTGTGATTTTAATTCTGTACAATGAGCCATCCTTGTACACATATGTATGTACTAAATTATTTCAAAAAATGATTTTGAGCAATATCAAAATATACAAAAAATAAAAAAAATAAGTAAAAATTGTAAATAAGTCGATTAACAAACACACTACAGGTAATTACTGTAACAGGCTTTAAAAAAAATAATTTAGAGCAATATATAAGCATACTAAAAAATAACTAGGTATTTAAAAATGTATATTGACATACACACTACAGGTACTTACTGCAACAGGCTTATAAAAAAATAATTTAGAGCAATATATAAGAATACTAAAAAAAGAAATGTATATAAGTAAATTATCAAGCACACATTACTTATAGCGAAAGAAAAAAAAACCCCACTAAATTACGCAAAATAATTGGAATAAAACAAAAATATATATAAAAAAAATCATTTAGATTAATAGGTTCGCTAGAATATGATTAAAATTTGTATAATAATACGAAATACTTTTAAAGTCTACCAACAAAAATATATTTTACGTATTAACGCGATTTATATACATGTCAATGTTTCTCGCCATATCGCCCGATTCTAACTTCTGGCCGGGAAATACAACCCTTATTTTACTTTGAATCTCCTTTTACGGGTTAAATGATTAGTTTTTTGATTGGTTAATCATTGAAAAATGAAGGCGGAGTAAAGTTGCTGATGTAACCATGTAAGCCAATCCACAATCAAACATAATAGAGCATGGCGCTCCTATTGGTGGCTAAAATGTCCTAATTGGATTGCTACTTTTTGCAATTCCTCGCCTCTTTGGCAAGTTTAAGTAAACACACGAAAAGAAAGAAATACTATAAATAGAGAACAGTTTTTTTGATTCATAGAATTAAAGAAAAGGGGAAATAAGAAAGAGCTTTCAAGTTATCATTTCGAATGAAAAAATTCACCTATTACATTGATGTTTTTTATCCTCCTTATCCGAAAGGAAGATTTTATTCTACAGAGCTCACTCACATCACATGTGAAATAAAAAAATGAAAAATGTCTGATATTTATCATGATGTTACAAAATAGTGTGTAAAATATTCTGTCACTCTCTCATATACAGAAATTTTAAGCAGTGAACCATGCAAAAGCAAGACTGCACCTTTTTCTGATTTGTAAAAAAAAATTGTGCTATGATGTGCATTTTAAGATCTAAGGGGGAAAAAAACAATTTTTTTAAAATTGAGTCAACATACATTGATGTCATTGAGAAAAAGTCACAATTCTATGAAATATTCTCATTTCAGAGGGGCTTATGACCGTTAAAACTGTCAAAGGGTTGGATTGTCGAATCGGCCGCCTCTCCCGCCAAGTGTTTTCTCGCAAAATCGATAAATGTGCCAAACCTGGTAATCCTCCTGAATTTTGTTTTCCAGTGAAGTCGTTTTGGAGAAATTTGGGCATACACACAGTACATTTCTTTAATTTTAACAGTTTTTCCACATCTATGCAATTTAGCGCATCCGTAATTCGTTTCTTTAATTTTAACAGTTTAATTTTCCAACGTCGATTTTTCGCGCATGGGCAGAAGGTTTTTATTACTTTAAAAATTAACAACATTGTTTTCTTTGGCTTCGTTCTGGAATTATTTTTCCAGGTGATTTTTTTCTCCACATAAATTTTAGCAGATTACCACGATGTCCAGCGATGCTATTAGGAATAATTTGAATGAATGCATGAAAAAATACGATTAATATTCTGAAAGGTTTTTTGCCCTGTTGCATATGCTTGGAAAGAAAGCTGTTTTAGAATGGTACATGAAAGAAGGTTTGATTGGATCATCGTATGTATGTCTGAAATGTGGAAAAAATATGGAATTGAGAGAAAGAACGGGTAAGAAAGTGAATGATGGTTTTTGAATGGTGCTGCAGAAATCAGTCGAGTGTGAAAGAGGATAACCATCATATGTTTATTAATGTAAGGAAAGGGTCTTCGTTTGAATTGAGTAATATGGATATGTATACCGTAGAGAGAGAGAGTGAGTTAGAGATGCAAAATGTTTTGGAAGGTACCCTCAGAAATATGCAGTCGCAGACTGGTATAATTTCTGTAGGGAACACATCGTCATCATAAATGTCGAAAAAGCAGCATTTTTTAAAGATAAGTGAAATTTTTTCCATTTGTAAAGGCATAATTTTTGCAGCAATTTTCAATTTCAAAACTTTAAAATGCTGTTTTTTAATGATTTTCTACTCCATCTTGGATTTCGAGCTCCGGCGTTGCGTGTTTTGGTAGGATTGCTACTCCAAAACACAACACGCAAAAACGCTCCAAATTGGCGATTTTTCAAAATTTGGTGGAGAGGCGGCTGATTCGAAAATTTCACCTGTCAAAGCTTACGTTAGTGAGGTATGGAAGTTTAAAAGTGCTAACTCAAGTGGCATCCTCATCATTTGACCGAGATTCAAAATTATCAGGTCCGTTGCCATTAGCCCTTGTGTTATACCAAAATGTGATGAAAATAATAATAATAACAATAATGGAATGATTGAGTGTTTATTAACGTTGCATCAAAAGGCTACGTGGATGAAACCTGAACTGACACTCCCTGTCCAAACTTCCACACAACGCCAACAGGAGGACTTCGAGCCTCAACAGTTTTAATTTGCATAAGCCCTCTTCACGGCTGGCCTTATGCATGACTCGAACTCATGACATGCCAACCACTAATCCGTGACCGTGACCACTAAGTTACAGCTGCCGCATGTTATATTTGTAATTGATTCAATTAACATAATTACTAACAATTCAACCAATATTCTGTTCTCCTTCCACACCACGCTGACGGACCTCGTACTTTTGAATTATGGCCAAGCGACAAGGATGACACCTGACCTAGCAACCTCTCTAAACGTCTCCACCCCACCAACTGGAGGATTTTGAGCTTCTACAGATTTAACATGTATCGGCTTTCTCTACACGGCGGGTCTTCAGTTGCACAAGGGCTCTAACTCATGAAACGTTTGCGCGAGTTCGTGATCCTGGGCTACCACACCCTCATTTCATCAAACCGATACATAATTGCATTTAGTGCTACTTCTTCCCCAAATATATACTACCAATCATTTCTATTTATTCTATGTAATGCATGTAAAAATTAAAGATCCATTTTATAATAAAAAATGACTCATTTTTTCAAAAAATTTAAATTCAGGGGAATGTAGGAGTTTTGCTGAATTTTAACGCTTATGTAAACATTTTATTTATTTTACCCAAAACTAAATAAATTATTGTATAATTGATTTTTAAAACAGTTTTTTTTTTAATCAATTGTACAAGAGTTTTTTATAAAATAAGTATTAGAGAAAATAGTATTGAGTATTGTGGTAGTGGGAGGGGAGAGTTCAAGAAAGATAAGTGAAGTAGAATCCGACTTTTACGCCAGTTGGAGATTGTAAAAGTACGACTCCTTCTATTGAATTGATCTGTGTCTGCTGTCAGGTATTTGAAAAAAGAGGCAGTAGGATTTTTTTTAACTTTTCTGTTTAGACCGGTAGTATGAGAAAATCTAAAAGTTTAAGAAAAAAAATTAATTTCCCCCCCTATAGAACAGACTTTTATTTAACAATTGACTGAGAAAAAGGCTAGTTTTAATTTTAGACTTAGGCTGATCATCCACCTGCTGTGGCGCACACAAGGGGGGTGTCCTAGGGTTCGACTCCCCCAAAGCCCTTGATTTTTTCCCTATTGATTATAATATTAAGTATATAATACGTAAAATTTAATTAAAAATATTTGTTTTTGATGATTAATTTTATTAATTAATATTAATCATTTATTCAATAATTATTTTTTACTTTTTTTTGTTCCCCAAAATCGATAAAATCAAAAGGAGCATAATACAAGAATGGTGGACTTTCGACCCTGGACCCCTTAGAAAACTTCTGTATGCGCTACTGTCCACCTGACATTGTTTAAATGTCACCTCTATCCAATATTTTTTTCGGACATTTTCTATGAAATTTTTTTTTACGGATTATGAACTGCACAATATTTTCTTTTCTATTCTTTTTTACGAGGGTTTAGAACATCTGCCCATTTCAGCATAGATATTCACCAGATATTATTGGCTTATTAAAGTAAATCAGGATAGTTAATAATATAAATTTAGTTACATAATCTATATGTTTAGTCTCCTTTTTAGTTTAAAAATTAATTATTTATGATTAATTATTAATTTATAACTAATGAAAAACAGAGTTACTCGTTTGTATTGTTTAAATATTAATATCTGCACTTGAAATGAACTTACTTTGAAGTTATACATATATATATATATAGTGTAATAAAACAAAATAAAATAAGCACACATAGAAAAAATGTATATCCTACAAAGCAAAGAATGGATGAAAATGGATTTGAAAACCTAAAAACCCCGCCAAAGTATAAATCGATGTATAAAGTCAATTGACCAAAACTAAAAACTATTATTTTTTCTAAAGCTATCACTGACTTAGAACAGTGAAATAGGGTTAAGCTTGCTTTGCAGGATCCTAATCTTCCCTACAGCAGAAAATTTCGGCATAATAGCACAATAAAGAAGTGAAGAAAAAATACAGACAGAAAAATGAAGTTAAGTCTGAAAATAGCAAGTGTAAACTTTTAGAACTATTTCAAGCAAATAAACTAAGGTGAATGACTATTGAAAAATTGCACTTTGAAACATATTGAAACAAACAATAAACCGACATTAAGATCATAATTTACCAAAATTCTCTGAGATCTCTAATAAAAAAATTTAAAGTAATGCGTGTCTACTGCATGAACATAATCTGCATAGTGGAATTACTACTTGTTAAGTGTGCCTATATAGCTCTCAATATAACTATGGTGCCATTTATATGACTCTACAGTATTAAATAGTAAATAACTATTGTAACTGAATAGAGAATAATTGAAGAGAAAATGATGAAAAATACAATAAACTATTTATTTCTATTTTTATAAATATATTTTAATAAAAAGCTATTTGGATATTCACATTGCAAGCAATATATTTATAAAATTTATTGAAATTATAATATTTTTCAGATTTACCTGAAACTAAATCATTTTTCCTTTGTATATAATTAATTACTATATTTCTAAAAATAGTAGTATGTAAATTGCTAGTAAAGTAAGGCACTTAAAAGTTAAAGGCTTCTCTTTTATCCTATACGCTGTGATTATAATTAAAGTTAAAATTTAAAAAAAGCTATAAAAAAAGAACCACGGATCAGAATGACGCTAAATTGGAACGGAATATTATTGAAGAAGGGGGAAAACGTACAGAGCATAAGAAAAAAGTAGTTCAAAATTTTAGCAACAGATGGCGCTGTAAGCTTTATATTTAAAAGGATTCAATTGGAAATGACAGTGAGAGGCAGATCCACTGGGTCTGTCTTTTCTGGACATCCAGAAGGCCTTTGATCGAGTCTGGATCAGCGGACCTATTTTCAAACTTATTAACTTTAATTTTCCTCCCTCTCTCATTCATTTAATTAACTCATATCTAGTCAATAGATTTTACCAAGTCAGAGTCAACAATACTCTCTCAGACACACATTACATAAACATAGGCTGTCCTCAAGGTTCACTGTTAGGCCCAATTTTATTTAACTTGTACATTAATGACATGCCTACTCATCCTCAAACAATGCTAAACCTCTATGCTGATGATACCTGTATCACAGCCTGTTATAAAAACCACTATACAATTACTCTTGCACTAAATAGACACCTTTCCCTCCTGGAGGATTACTTTAACAAATGGAAAATAAAAATTAATGTAGAAAAAACATTCACAGTACTTTTTACCAGGAGGAGAAAACCTTGTACTCCCCCCATGCTATACTCCACACCACTACACTGGTCTCAAAGTACTAAATATCTAGGTGTCATCCTTGACAGTAAATTAACTTGGAAGCAACACATTTTACACACAAGAAATAAATTCCGGAACGCGCTCAGATTAATGTATCCCTTAATAAACCGGAATTCTGATATGACTATTTCAAATAAGGTACTTCTTTACACTGCCGTTTTGCATCCCATTCTTAGCTATGCCTGCCCTGTGTGGGGATATGCAGCAGATAATAGCATTAAAATTCTTGAAGTCTCCCAAAACTCCCTCATCAGAAATATTACCATTCCTGGTAGATATGTCAGAAATGCATTAATTTATAAAGCTCTTAAAATCCCTGCATTTAAAACTTACATTCAAACTGGCTGAAAATTCTTCGATAATATTCCCCATACTAATAATCTTAATCTTACTGATATTCAAAATTATGTTATCAGTGATAATGTCAAGCGTCCTAGGAGAATTCTCCTAGACTCTTACAACCCCTCCCCCCTAACTTTAATTTTTCATTCATTCACACGTGGTGAATGAACCCATTTTGCTAAAAAAATTTCGAACTTGTATTCTTTTTTTCTTAAATTTTTTCTGCTGCACCCACCAGGGAATTCCCCTCTTATTTAATTCTCAGTGCTATCTATTCAACTTCAGGGCAGCCAATAGAGATCTATCTCACTTGCTTCTAACATCCAATTGCTGTACTTGCTTAAGTTATCGATTCCATGAAAATTTTTTCTCAGGACTTTTTTCTCTGCCGAAGCTATCAAGACCCTCCTACGACTGTGACGTCATCCCTATTGCTTTCCCAGTCCGCCAATCCGATTGCCTCCTTTCATTTATCATCATGAAAACTCTTTTTCCATTCAGGACCACACACTTTTCTCAGGAACTATATTTTTTAGATAGGGGATGGAGGATCTTATCAAATCCATTTCCCCAAGACGTTAAGCGTAAGCGTAAATGACAATGAATCGCCGGCGTTCTGCTTCGATAGAACGCTGTGCTTCGGGGTACGTTCATCCCTCCCCATCTTCGAATCTTTGGGGGAGTTTTCTTGATTTGATATTTCCTCCTACATATGGTTTTCCTTTTTCTCCCATCCTTCTGGGAATAGGCACCCACGATCATCTAATTTTAGTTTTAGTTATGACAGTGAATCGTGAAACAACATCTAAGGTGTAAGTATACGTTAAATCAAGTGTGCTGTTCAGTGAGCATGACTGTTCAGGGGTGATACTGTTAATTACGTAAGCCCATCCACCACGGCAAGGTCATATCACATCGGATGGGAAAAATAGGTTTTTAACTGTCCAGAGGCCAAAATCCGCATAAAAAGCGTACATCAAATCGGTTTTTAAACTTCGCGAGACTGGCACAGAATTTTTTACAGTGTGTCTTAATTTGTCAAAACATGTATGAGAATGCAGGCGAGAGCTAAAAATCAGCCCTAACAAGCTTTCACGCGCTTTTAACCGTGACTATAAAAGGAAAAAAAGGCAGTTCTATTGTTTTATCTATAGAATAATCGCATTGCAGATTGGTTACTAGTGAAGTAGAGCAGTGCTTCTCAAACTTTCAATACTGGCGCCCCCTTTTCAATCACAATTTTTATTGCGCCTCCCTTATACAATAATAATGTACTGAATGCAATAATAATGCACTTTGACGCTAAAGCTACAAAACTATCTTAATTATAAACCGTGCAAATTAATAAGATAAGTATATTAAATTTTATATATGTAACTTTTTTAAGTAATATATATATATTTTTCCTCGAATTTTTAAATTGGAACAGATTGTAAAATGTGGTGGCTGCTTTCAAGACAAAATATAGATCTCAGCCAAATATATAGAAAATGCACTCAGAGTGTCAATTTCTTATAGTAAACCTTCCTTTGAAAAACTTTCCTCCGCAAGTCAAGCCCACGGAAGTCGCTAATACTTATTAAACTTGCTCTTAATTTAGTATTAATAAATTAGTTATAAAATATCTTGTGCAGCACTGATACGTTAAAATTATACAGTCTGAAGTACCCGTTCTTCGAACGATTTTATTTTTTAAAAAACTAAAACATTCTTGATAAATAGCTGAATTGTCAGAAGAGTATACCCAAATGCGCGACAATGTTTACGAAAATGTAAAATGATATTTTAAAATGAATGCTCATATTATAATTAGTTTTAAGCGAACTGTAATTTTAAGCCTCACAGAATTAGCATTTAGAATTAATGTTAAACAATGAAAATAATATAAAATTCCAATGGAAGAATGATAGTGTTATTTTTAATATTTAAAGCTAGAAGACTTCAAAATGTTTTATCCCGGTGGCAGACACAGACTCGATACTCGTTAATGGTCACTCGGGGTGATTGAGTCACCCCAATCCTTTTTTCATAATTATTTTATTGTACATGATACAAATCGTGATTCCAGTGAATAATTTAATTAAGAGAAAGTAAACTTACCTACTTTCAAGAACTTTTCAATTTTTCTTTGGTAATAAATAAACAGTTTTGCCAGAATTAACGATTTTGTGATCTTTGTGTCCCTAGCGACCCCACTTCCGGTTAAAAGTGTATTATGTTACTGCTAAGAAAATTGTGTACAACGTTTTTCATTATGCTTTATATGTTTTAGAATACTCATAAAAATAAGTCTTGAACAAGTAATCCTTCTAAGTGCGTGGTTTTCCAAATATCATAAAACTCTTTTGCTTGGAAAAAGCGCAAAGAGAAAATTACTACAACTTCCCTAAATGAGAGAAGAGAGCATAAGATGAGTCGCACTACTTGTACCAATAACTTTGGGACGGTCAACGACATTAGAATCAGCTAAAACAGATTACAGCTATAATGTGCAGTACTTCAAAACAATCACAGAAATTTATGTTCTAAACGTTTCGTTCTGGACAGATTTTTTCTCCGAAAGAGTAGCAAAATCCCATCATGAGATTACATCAAATACTCAAAGTTTTTTTCCTGCCATGGTCCGATCCTAAACCATAGCTATAGGTACTGAAATTTCTAATAGAAACAGAGATAAGATGTCATGCTATAAACTATGTCCAGTAAATAGGAGTTTAATTATGTTTATTGTAGACATTTCAGTAAATAGTTTTTCAAATTATAATGATGAATTTTCTTGCTTCTACAAGTTTGATCGATTCTGAAGTCTGGGATTTATTTCTCTAAAGAGTTAAAAATCACCATCATAAAGACTTGTGTTAGAGTCATAAAAAAGTTTATTAGAATAATTAAAAAATATTAGTTTAGTCTCAAGAAATATTTAAATTTTCTACAGGAGTTGACTTATACGTTACATATGTCCAAGTAAAAGTGATTTTTTATTAATTGAATTTTTTTTGTTATTTGTTTATTAGTTTTTAAAGTGATTTGGTTTTTGATATATGTTACCGTCGCCCCAGTTTAAAAAGGAGGTTTAAAATGTCATTACACAATTACATTTACTGGGCCTTTTAAAAAAAATGTTTGTGTTATAAAAGTAAGGTGAATAGAATAATAAAAAAATATTCAGTTTTTCTCAAGAAATATTTAAATAATTTCTACAGGATGTTTCTTTTTATACGAGGTTTTTTCATGATTTGTAACCAACTTCAAAGAAGGAAGAGGTTATCAATTCAATCAATTTTTGTTTTTTGTTTTTTTATGTTTGTTCGGTGATTTGGTGTATGATAGGGTATGTTACCGGATTGGTACCATTGTTAAAAAGGTGGTTTAAAATGTCATTCCCTAATTTTGGGGGTAACATTTAGGGATTGATAAAAAATAAAAATTTCCGAAAATAATAAAAGTTTGATGTGAATAAAGATCCTGGGAATCCAAATAAAAGGCAAAATTAAAACTTTTAAAAAACTACCCTTTTGCCTTTGGGATTAATATTAAGAAGTGGAAAAAATTAAAGTTTTCCAATTAAAATTTACCTTCTAAAACAACAGAACAACAATAATAAAAACATAAGGCAAACTATTTTAAAAACATATGGATTTAATTTACATTACTTCAGTGAGGTCGGTTAAAAATAATTTTATATTTTTAGTAATTTTTTTAGTGGGTTCTATTTTTTAAAAAATTTTATTAAAATGGTTTTTGAAAAACGCACAATAGAGAATACATTAATTCATTGGTATAAACCAATGGTCTTCAAACTGTGTTCCACGGAACCCTGGGGCTCCACGAATCAAAATAAAAATTCGAAGAAAAAAAATTAAAAATATGTATGCAAAATATTCACGTTTTCTATGGTGTCCTAGAGTATTTTTTTTAACGAGTATTCATTAGTATTTAAAGCTATATTTCCCAACGCTGGTCCCATGGGGGAAGGGAGAGGGGGCGATAAAAAGAATTTCGGCATCCGGTTCCTTCTCTTTCAACTAATTTCTACAACTGTTACTGCTTTGTATGTGTGAATTGGGTACTATTGAAAGAGATAGATTTTGGCAGAGATTAGTCTCAACAAAAGCGATGAAAAGCATGGTCAAGTTTTATGAATTAAAAGAAAGGGGCAGAATGACCCTGAGAAAAGACCCTTTTTCAAAGAAAACTGAGGAAATCTTGTGTCAATTTGACTTCCGAACTAATTCTTTTAGCTTTCTATACTTATGCAGACAAGACAAAGTCGTACAACAAAAAAGATAACAATATTTTCATTTCCAAATTATCTTTTAGATTTTTAAGGTTTAATGCCCAGGAATTTTAATCATTGCATAAGATAAAGTGAAAAAAAATTATTTTGCTGCATTTGTGCTTTTTCTAATTTATTTATTTATTTTTCATTTTGCATACATAAATATAAAAGTCCTCAGTTTCGTAGAATATTTTTATGTTGATTAACATATTTAAGTATGTGTGTTTTAGTAGCTTGAATGTACCGTAATCGTCTTAAAACCTTTTCCGTTGACATTGTTATTCACATGAAAATAATATTATTTTCCTCTCGTATAATTTCTTTAATCGCTTATAAAGGACGATAGTAGTTCATTTAAAATGCAAAACATTAATGAGCTTTTGAGTACATTCATTATTTATATTTGTGATTTAAAAGATACTTCTCAAAACGATGTACTAAAGTATTCTAAAGATCTAGAAACGGTGTTAACTGATGGAAATTCATCAAATATAAACGCGCTGGACGTGGCAGACGAGATAGTAGCTGCTTTGGCTTTGCTAAATAAAAAAGAATGTCCAATCGAAATTTTAAAATTCATATCGAACCTGGATTTTGCTCCAAATCTCGGTTATAGTTTTTAGGATATTACTTACTCTCCCAATAAGTGTGGCAAGTGGAGAAAGGATTTTCTCCAAATTAAAATTAATTAAAATTTTTTTACGCTCCACAACTACCAAGGATCAGCTAAACCGCCCGACAGCAATAGCCATTGGACATGAACTGGCTGAAGAAATTAATGTTAAAGAAATTATAAAAAAATTCTCAGAATTAAAAGTGAGAAAAAAACACTTTTAAGTTTAACTCTCGGTTTAAATGTGTGTGTATTTTAATATGTAATTAAGCTTTAATATTTAGTGGTTCTATAATTTGTTTTAGTATTTTTTTTATATCTGTATTTTATAATTATACACTAGAAATGACACTTTTTTTCTTTTTCTGTGCAACCCTAATTTTAATTTAGTGCCAAAAACATAAATTAATACATTAGTATTTTTTGCTAATCAAAACTTCAACATTATTGATAGCAATTTTTTTGCTCTCGTTTTATTTTACCATTAAGCATGGGAAGAGTTTATGCTGTCTCTTTTAATTTTTGTTATAAAAGGGCGGCATTTTACCTCTTTGCCCGGGGCGGCGAAACTGCTAGCTCCGGCACTGCTTCTAGAAATACAGTCACTTCCAAAAAATACGACTCAACAGACTCACAGCTGATCAAAGAATGAACCACTGCATAAACCAATTACATACAATTAGCTTCTGACATCTGTTGAAACTTAACTGCTAGGAGTTGACATCTCTGGTGGTTCAGAGAATGTACCCCCTAGCATAAATTTCTGAGGCATTCAAACAAGTGGTACATTTTATGTACCACCACACAATAGACAAATAAGATCTAGTGTTACAACATATGTACCACCAAGCATGAGAGTTAATAAGCTCAACACAATGTGACCAGTATATATCATTCTTTTTTGTTGGTCACACATCTGAATATAAAAAAATGTGAAAAATGTATGTTATATATATATATATTTATTTATCAAAATATTTGATTAAATATCTGACCCTTATTATTTATTTATTGAAACATTTTTCATTAGTTCACAGCAATGCAATCTCATTAAAAAAATGTAAAAGTTTGGTTATTTCACAAATCTTTTGATTTCAAGAAAGCCAATTTGCATCTATGTCAATTAAAACTGGGCAAAAAAAAAAAATGATATTAAATTATAGCAGGAAAATGAAATAAAAAAATATATCTTTTGTAAACATTGAAGCAATTACTATTACTATTTTCAAAGCTACAAAACTTCCGAACTTTTAATTATTCGTCGAAAATTCTCTTGGCACATAGGTTAAGAAATACTGATCTAGATACATGCTCAAACATAAAACTTAATAGTTTTTCTAAAACTATTAAGTTTTATGTTTATAAAAACTATAAGAGATGGCATTTTTACAAAAATTAAGTAATAACAAAATCTAATACAATGCAAAATATTTTCATGCAAGAATAAATCTGAAATACACTTTATTTAATGAACATTTTATCATTATTGAATGTATTAAAATATGTAAATTAACCCTAGAGCGTAGCATCTAGGAAGTGTTTTTAGAATAGTTTTTTTTTAATGCTAAGGTGTTTTTGATATTCTGTGTTTCAAAAAGAAATTATTATAAAATTTTGTTTTTAAAAAGTACTTCAATTTTTTTTTTTTTTTGATTCTGGTGTTATAGATTTCTACCCAAGTATAAGAAAATATTAACTATGTTTTTTTATATATATATATTTAGTTTGTATTTTATAACACAATTGCCATAACATACAACCAATTATAAATTTTTTTAAGAGTCAAAAGTAAATATAATGTAAAAAAAAAATAATTACAAGAAATCTTAAAGATGTATAAATTTTCTTCCAAACATTTTCTCTCACGCTGTTATTATTAGTTAATGGTTTACTTCTTTTCATATGTAATTATAACAGGATCAAAACTTTAAAAGATTTTTTCTCGCATTTTACAGCACTCGATTGAGCTGGAATTTTATATACAGGATTATTTTGGATGATAATGCGACAATTTAATTATAATTAATAAAAATTAATTGATTAAAACTAATTATTCAGATGCAGCCGTGTTGGCACCATTTTTGGCGATTTAGTGACCATTTTAGGGACATGTGTCAAAACCTTAAAACATTTTTTTTCTCACATTTTAAAGTCTCAATTGAGCTGAAATTTTCTATACATGACTGTTTTGGGTAACAATACAGTAATTTAATTATAGTAAATAAAATTAATTTACTATTAATAATTATTCAAAGAGTTAGATATAGCCACGTTAGTATAATTTTTGGCGATTTAGCGACTATTTTGGTGATTTGGGTCAAAATTTTAAAAGTTTTTTTCTCACATTTTAAAGCGCTTAATTGAGCTGAAATTTTATATACACGGTTATATTGGATGCAATACGATAATTTAACAATAATTAATAAAAATTAATTAAAACTAGCTGTTTAAAGAATTAAATTTTGTTCATAGTTCCAATTGTTTACAACGTGTAACAGTTGAATATTGAAACCAGCAAATTAAAACTATCCCTCGAAAAATTAAATTAATAAAACGAAAAATTGAGTAAGTTCAATTTGATTCAACACTCCCTTTCGCTCTTAAATTTAAGGCATAAAAAATTATTTTACATGAAGTATGAAGTTTTAAAGAAAACCTGTGTTTAAAAAATTCATTTTTAAAGGTGTTTTATGACTTTTATTCTCTAAATCGTACAAATGAGAATACTTTTGGACTTCTATTATGAGCCCTCTCATCATGATTACTCATTTTTACAAGAAGTTGTAAAATTATAATCTAAACAATCCATCCAAAAATATCGTTGGGTCGATGACTTGAGTACCCAGCTCTTTCGAGTACAACCTCATTTCAGTAGGTATTTGAGTGACTTTAATTGATTTACTTTTGTCCTTTGTTAAAATTAAATGCTTTAAAGAAATAATAAAAATACTGGAGATTTAGGGAAAATAAAAATTTAAAATAATAAAATACATTAAATATGAGAAAAATAGCTTCAAAGAGAGATGGCGCAAAGCACCGAAAAGTTCAAAAATATTGCACGAAACGCTACTCTACAAACTACAAATCTATATTCATCCGTGATTGGTTGAGTGTGCGACGTGCGACTAAACTACACACGCTCAGACGCCTGAAGTTAAATTATTTTTAGTTAAAATAGTTGCGATCAGAACTTCTTCGACAGCCCGAGATGAAGTATCTGATTGACTAGACTCTAGACACTCGACGCTGAAAGCCTTGGTGTCAATGCAGCTTTACAGCCTACCGCATAATAAGGGCATTTTCCGGAGTGACGTCAAAAAAAGACAAAATTAAGGAATCGAATGTGCCTCGAACGGTTTGTGTCAATTCTCAGAATCAAAATGACTTTGGAAGAATGAGGGACTTGCTACGTTGATATCATTCCATCGCCACAAATGCTTCAATATAATTCAGAAATTTATAAAAAAGTCGCAGCAGATTACAATACTTAGTAGGAAAATTTTGTATATATTTTAAATGAATTAAATAAAACCATTTTAACGTATTTTTTAAAACAGTTTTACAAATTAAAAAAAATTATATTTATGAATTCCAAGTGAAAATCGATTCGCTCTTTCTTTTGCTGCATAAGTTTCTGGCAACTCTGATGTCAGTTCTCGACGTCAGTTCTTCGCGGTATATCTGCAGATTTGAATCTGTAACTCCATGGTGCAGATTTTGAAACCCTTACTGAAAGATGACGCTTATATGCATATATACACAACTTACTTATTGCATTTATGAATTGCACAAACATTTTTTGGGTGATTTGTCAAGTCTGGAACTTCTGTCGAGATGCTTACACGGTAAAACTCAAAATTGTAATGGAAGTTTAAATAGTATTATCTAGTTCCATAATTCCAAAAACTGTTTTTGTACAATTAAGAACTTTAAAAACTGGAGTAAATGAAGCTATATCTTTATATAGTAAAAGCAAAATTAAAAGTTTTTAGCTATATAAGTGTTCAACCTGGATTTTACACATGTCACGTGTTGCAAGAAGCAGATCATGCGCGTATAAGCAAAGCGGAAAAGAGCTAAAGAAGCTAGATTAAAAGCAGACAAGATAATCTTGCAGAAGACGCCAGCAATCCAAGGTATAGAATCTAGTATGCATTAGTGGATAGTAAATTTTACTTTAAATCACTATTTCTCAAAATCGTTAATTTCAAAACAGAAGGAATACTTTTGGAAAAACTACCTATTTTATAGCTTTAAAACTTTGCACATGTAATTATAATTTACAAATATTTTATTGAGATTTTTTCCAAAAAGTTATCGGAAATAATTTGAAAATACTGCTGAAATTTTTCTGTGTATTTATAATTTTCAATCAAATTTTTAAATACAATTGATTATTTTCTATTCTTTTTTAGTGATAGGGCAATGAAAAATGTGATTTAAAACACACAAATTAGACACCTCTGGTATTTACAGTTTTCTTTTCTTTACATAGCAGAATTATTATCAATAATTTTTTTCATTTAAGATACTGAGCATATTACTTTGGTCGTAGATTTTGGATATTAATTTTATGTCTATTGTGTTTCATATTAACTTAAACATTTGAATAAGCACTCCAGCTTTAAAAAGGAAACAAAATATTAAACATTTCTTAGTTTGTCGAGCAATGCATGTTGCAAATGTCCATCATTTTTGCGATTTTGTGAAATTGATTTAGAATTCTGAAAACCATATTGAACATATACCTGAAATGGCTCAATGAAGAGAGTGAAACATGAAAAGAAATAGATGATTTTTTCAAAAGTTACTGATCACAAATTGGTAATTTTCATATTAAGAAAGATTTGAACAAATACTTTTAATACTGGCATTATTTTTTGGAAAGTCTCAAATCTGATTGGGCTACCTGAAGTAAATATACTGAGTATTTATAGCTATTTCTCTAATTAAAGGAGTTTATATTTAGCTGAAATATAATAAATAAAATGTTATTTCACTCAAAATTTATTTAATTTAATTTATATGTTTGCCTTTTTGATTGAAATGTAAAAGTGTTCACTGTGTAAGTTTCAGCTACTGATTTTCTTTGCTTTTTAAAATTCATCTATATCAATATAATTTGTTTTGTGATTGTTTATATACAATTTTGAATTCTTTTTCAGAAGTCTCGCAATGCTGTTTGTTTTCTTCTTCTAGTTGGAAGTTTAATAATTTTTCAAATGTGATACCCAAAAAGAAATGGAACAAGAAAATGCTATTGTGAATTGTTTGATTTTGATAAACTGTTTATTAACTATGAAATTGAAATACCACCAACCTAAATATGTCATAAAATGAGTTGGTAAGCTAATTACTGTATTTTTATGAATTTAAAATTGTTTGGATATTTCTAAGGATATAATATTTTTTCACGTTTATCATGGTATTGTATATCTGGTTAAATATATCAAATTATGTTTTTACTTTGTTCTTTTAACCTTAGGTATTAAATATATGCTAACATATTTGGTTTAATTATAAATGTAACTAAAATATTTTTCTTATAGTCTTTTAGGACAGTGCTCCCCAACCTTTATATGCCACGGACCGGTCAATGTTTGATAATTTTACCATGGCCCACTGAAGGAGGGGGATGTTGATTGTTTATATTTTAGATTGCTTTTATTTAATAATTTTAGTTTAGTTGTATTTAAACATACCTTCAGAATAAAATAGAGTTACACCAAGAAATTAATATTAAGTGATTTAACATGGTGTATATAAAATGATTACCATAAAGCCCTAGAGAAATACACCACAGTATATAAAATTCCTTGTATGGACTGGCACTATTTGGTCCACAGACCAGTACCAGTCTGTGGACCGGGGGTTGGGGATCACTGTTTTAGGAGATACACTATGCAATGATACAAAGGATATCTACTTAACAGAATCTTTCAATAAATTAAAGCATGTTATATACCTATCAATGCATATTCAAAGGGATTTATTCTTTTTAATCACAAAAAAATACTTCAATTTCTTCAAAAGTTTTTAACATGTAACATGTTGTGATTGATCATTCTTCTGATAATGTGAGAATGCTAGCTTAATTAGATATTAGAGTGATGTTTTTGTCTAAATATGTTGAATTTTCAAAAAGTGATTAAAAAAAAACGAAAGAATAAAAAGTTTCTACGTAAATTGTAAAGTATTGCTCTGTGATAGACAGGTTTTGTCATTCATATTGCTTTAAGGAAATCAAAATGTTTGTAAAGTAAAGCCCTTTTGTGTTGATTTTTTAATTTAAGTATTTCTATTGTTTTTTCTGAACTATCTGCTCTTGATAAATTGAATTTTTTTGTTGTCCCTTTGGTAGTGTAAAAAAAAAGCACAACGTACTGTATCAAAAATTGTAATTTAAAAGAATATTTTATTCTTAATGTAAAGTATTCATTTGTCAAGAATAAAAAATTAGTGGTAAAGTGTCTTATTTTGTGATTACCAATTCATTTTGGTCAAATTCAAATGATAATTTTATCAAAGATCAGTGTATTAAAGGATTTTGTGTAGCTTAGGATGGAAGTCTGATAAACCAGATATTATCATCTTAACTTTTAATATTTCATGCTGAAATTGCTTGTCAAAATTTCAACTCTACAAAAATATGTTATGGTGGTATGGGTAAGTTGAAAAATAAGTTCCCTGTCGACTGTGGTCGGAGTTGTGTATGAAAGTTAAAAAATAGAATGAGACATTAAAGATATGACATACCTTTATTTTATTCTCGTATGAGTACGTTGAGACATTTGTCATATCACTTGATAAGCTTCAAAAAGTCCTCCAAGAAAAAATCAGGGCTTTGCATATGGAAGAAGCTTTGAATAGCTTAGGGCTTAAAGGCTACACAGCAGGAAAACGCCAGAAGTCACCAATACACCATTGGGTAGAGGCCGCAAATCAAGCAGATGGCATTGTTGCAGTGCCTGCGCAAAGCGGAGACCAGCCTCTCATTTGAGCCCCGTAGGTATGGAGAGAAGGTGCGTTTGAATTCGGGGTCAAAGGAGGAAGTAGAGAGTGGTTATCCGCTATGAATGGGCATGTGGAGTATCAGGAACAGAAATTCATAACCGCTTCGTGGAAGTCTATGGGCCAGGTGTGATGTCGAAAGAAATGGTGTCGCACATTCAATGATGGACGTCAGCAAGTGGAGGACATACGAGAGCTGGACGGACCAAGACGGCCACTACAGATGCAAATGTCAGGAAGGTGGATGACATGATTAGAGCTTAACCGCGATCACCATCGATGAAGTAGCGGAAGAACTTGAATCTCACATGAGCGAGCTCAAAACATCATCCACGCTACTTCTTTGATACAGAAAAGTGTCACCGCACGTTGCCTCACGCCACAAGGAACAAAGCATGGCGGTCAGCCTGGAACATCTCGCGTGCTACCATGAAGATGGCAATGACTTTCTGTTTCGGATTGTCACGGGATGAAACGGGGTCCACCATTTCACCAGAATTGAAGGCGCGATCTATGGAGTGGAAACATCCGTCATCACCTGTCCGAAGAAGTTCAAGACAACTCCCTCTGCAGGTAAAGTGCTCCTCACAGTTTTCTGGGACGCTCAAGGAGTTTTGTTGCTGGAATTTTTGGAGGTTGGAACCATCAATGCTATCGCACTACTGTGACACCCTGTCGAAATTGAAGGAGGCGATTCGAAAAGCGCCTGGCTCTTTCACATCTGGCGCTCTGCTGTTGGATGACAATCCAGACCACATTCGGCGACGGCAACGCAAAACCATATTGCATCTCTTGGTTGGGAAGCCACACCATCCTGCCATACAGTCCTGATCTCACACCGTTTAACTTCCATCTGTTTCCTCGCTTTGAAGAAAAATCTCAGGGAAGGCGCTTTGAAGCAATACTGAAGTGAAACAAGCCGCTCAACGCTTCTTCCATATGCAAAGCCCTGATTTTTTCCTGGAGGGCTTTTTGAAGCTTATTAAGCGATATGTCAAATGTCTCAATGTACTTGGTACCTATGTGGAAAAATAAAGGTGTCATATCTTTAATGTCTCATTCTATTTTTTTGACTTTCATACACAACTCTGACCACAGTCGACAGGGGAAACTAATTTTTAACTTACCCTCGTAATAAAGCTGTAACATAATAATTCAAATTAGATCTCAAATTCATTTGCCATTTTCTTGAAGTTGGTAAGTTAGAAACTTGCTTTGGTTTTACCTTTATAAGCAGTATAATTTTACACACAGAACCTTTTGCCAATAATGAAATACTGTATAAAATTTGTATAAAAGTAATTTTTGTACTCTGATTTCATTTTTTGTAAGTACCGTAAAATCTAGCGCACTTTGAACACAAAAAATAAGATAAAAAATTAAGGGTGCACGTTATACGCCGGGTATAAAAACGATAGCTTTAAAAATAACAAAAAGGATGGATCATAAAAAAAAGTTTACTTCTAGATGTATTGATACACTGTTTATTTAAAAGAAACAACTTGCCTTATGAACAAGAACAGTTGTAGTTCTAGAAGTATACTATTTCTTCAAAAGTCTGGGTTAATTCTTTGAATAAATTACTTCAAAACATAAAAACAATGTATATTAATATTTCAGATTTCTTCGTTAAAAGAGGTGCTGCAGTATAGCTTAATATACCTAAAAAATTAAAAAAATTTAGCTTGAAAGTATAGGTGCGCGTTATACGCCGGATGTTACGGTATGTGTTTCCTTTCATACTTTGATTTTGAATTATAAAATCAAAGAAATCAATAGCCAAGAAAAGTCATGTTTTTTGAAGTAATTTCTTGAATGTGGTTTACATTGAAATTAACTGCAATAGAATTAACTACAGGAATGAATTCCTCATTTTCGCTTTGGGTTGAAATAATCCATTTTGAACCAATGTAGTCAAAATCTGTGGCTATTCATTTCAAGAGTTTAATGTATCTGTCTCAAGAAAAAAGCAACAAACGTAAATTTAGCAAAAATAGAAAAGAAAGGTTACAACAGCAAAATTTGTATATGTACTTTTTTATGAAATGCGAAAGCAGTTCCAAGGTGAAATATTTGCATAATAACACAAGGTTGTGTTAGTTATCTAGTTTAACTTTCTTTATAAGAAGTATGAGGAGTTAAAAATATTTTAGGTACCATATTTAAGTATGCAATTTGCACTTTGCATTTTTCTCTTAATTTTAAATTCTGTAGCAATTTTTAAATTTTGATAAATTATTTCTGTAAAATATAAAACATTTTAAAGAGAATATTGTTAAAAGGGAGAATAAATTTTACCAATTTGTGGGCAACATTTATAGACTAATAAAAAAAAAATGTTTGGAAATGTCAGAACTTCCAGCACAATTTATATTAATATCATAATTCATGGTTCACTCTGATTCTTAATTCACTTCCAAAGTATTGTGTGCGGACAGTGTCAAACTGTATGTATTAAATTCATTTGGGCTCAAAATTATGATGTGACATAGATCATATGATGTATGACATAATATATAATGTAAATATGTGATATAATATAGACACCATATGTGTAGAGACATATATACATGGAAATTGGAACAGTTGAGGATTTAGCTCAAATATTCTTGTCATTTCTGAATTTCAGAGTTTGTCAATAATAGCTTTTATGAGGCTCGGGTAAAATATTAATGTAACTAGAACAAAATATTGAACATTTATAATTATTTTCAATGCATTTTTTTGATGAGAATTTCAATAAAAAAAGTCTGTTTTTCTTTAATTTGACATTAATTTAAAGAAATCCATCTATAAAAATGACTAATGGGTCTGTCGCTTCTTTAATCCAACAATATTGAATGGAAGCTAGAAATACAAGGTATTACTGTTTTGTTCAAGTGTTATCAATAACTCTGATGTGATTAGACTCATTTTCCTTAAAGCATTTAATATTTTTAGCACTTCAGGGTTAGTTTCCAACTGAAAATTTTATTAAGTATTTATCGTTATAAAAACTCTTTGTTATCCATATGGATAATGTTTCCTATTGTAATAATTAAACAGAATGTAATTAGTTATACAATATTTTACTTAGCCTTCTTACCTGTGATCTTGTTCCGATAAATATATTTTATTTTTTAAAATAATTTAAAGTTCAATATATTTCTCTCCTGCTAACATATTTAAAGAATTTTACTTTCTAGAGACATATGCATAAAATTTAAAATCTTAGAGAGCATTAATGTTAATAATTTATTTAATAGATATGTAAACTGTGTTTAGAAAATTGCAATTAAGCTTAAAATAGAAGGAATTTTGATTTGAATTAAAGTAAATGAATTGAAAAAAATTATTTCAATATAACCATTGGACACAAAAGATAAAATACCAGATAATGTCATTTTCATGAATATTTGAATGTTACATTTCCAGAATATTACACAATGTTTGTTATTAGGTATTTCCTAATAAATATGTACTTATGCTTTTCATATAAAAAGTAGTGAAATATGAATTTAAAATATATTTAAAGTTGTAATCATGAAAATATATATGCATGCAATTTTATTAGTGCAAAACACAGAATTTTGTTTCCTTAAAGATAAAGGTGATAGAAATTTCACAATTAAAAAAAAATCTATAAAGTTATGGAATGGCTTACGCATAATATATATATTATTTTAAAAGAAAATTCTCTTTTATTTCTGCAGTGTATGGAGTGGTATTTAGCCAATGGTATGCTGTTTTTTGTTATACTCTTCCTTACTTTTTGACTCTTATTTGAAGGTATAAAATAATTATGTTATGTACTTAGTAATTTTTACATTTTTCATTAAAATTGTCAATGGTTACAGTATTTCTGTTAAATTAATACCTGACACAAATTGTTCTGCTTTATTTTTTAATGACATTTCATTAAAAAAAAAACTAGACTTTTTTTTTATTTATATAGATGGCCAAAAACTGTATATTCATTAAATGGAGTCCTTTTCTATATTATATTTGAGTCAAATTTTTGAATTGTTTACAAATTTGACTTGTATTCTGATTTAAAACACTTTTGAACAAGTTGTGAATATTAGTTCTTCCTTACCTGTGTGATATGCTTTTTAAGCATCTTATGTGTGTATAATATCCATTTAGCCATATATATATATTACTAAATATTATTAACATAAAAAAGGAAGGTTGGTTGGCCACAAAACATGTTCAACTCCACTTTTATATAAATTATTTTATATATAAGAGCTGTCCTAAGTTGGCAATGTTTAATACTGTAGCATCCATTTTTTATATTTGCACTCTATTATATTTTAATTTCTCTTTTACCCTTCAATGTCTGGTTGTCTTGAGATTTCAATTTTTTCAGTTTTGCTTGTTGAGTGTTCATCTCTTTGATAGAAAATTTCGACTATCTTATATATATATACTAGCTGCATGGCCCAGCTTTGCACAGGCTTCTCTTTCTCTCATGATGCCAGCAATTATGCATGTGTGTTTGTACGCGCGCAATGTGAGTGATTTCTAAAATTATTTCATTAAATTTCCTTTTCTGAAATTTGTTCCACATATTTTCGATTTAATACAGGTTCCCCTCTAGCCCGGCATAACACGGGTTTTTTTTAGTGAAAAATTGTTCCCTCTTCCCCTCGCCCTCGCAGATAAGATATAGCTTCAAATTTCGATATGACTTTTAAAAAACAATATTGTATTAGTTAAAAATTAATGTGAAGCAATAAAAAGAAAACGATTCTAATGCTAATAGTATAACAAAAAACTTTTATCATTTTTTTAATAATAGTTAATTTCTAAGAAACTAAAATAATATAATAAATTTCGAGAGATTTCCATGAATCAATCAATGTTACGTATAGTTAGCTTAAAAATATCTCTGAAATGTATTTTTATCCAAAATAATATGCGATGTACTTTTTAATTAACAAATAATTTAGTAATGAAATAATAGAAATAATTCTTTTAAAAAACATATATATGTATATTAATTAAAATCCATTTTCTATAAGTAATAAATAAAAGAAAAATTTACAGATAGCTATTGAAACGATTGCTTTTTTAATGCTTGAATAAACAATATATATATATATAAAGTTATAAAGAAACAGTATGGGGGAAAGAGTAGATATATATTTACATGTACTGAAAAAAACATTCAAAAAAAAAAAAAACTAACTGATAAAACGTTTTGATATTTTATTTTAATTTCATAGTTTTTCCTTCCACTGTCATTGTTACAAATTTTGTTTAATGAACGCTTAAAATAGTGTAAATAATTTATATCATGAAGTGTAATACATTAATATTACTTTTTGTTGTATTTATTTTATGTTAAAATCTTGCCACCACCTCTCCCTTTGAAATCTAGTTTTATTATGAAATAAAAAAAATAGTGATTACACTGATAAATGGAATAAATTAAAAGCGAGAGCGCAATAAGGCATGGTGTAGACAAAACAAAAGGAATAAAAAAGATGAATGCTGTCATGGGCTTTTTTGCAAATGGCAGAATTTTTACCTACTTTCTTGACAATTGTTAAATTTTGAAAACTTCACACAATATCTTTATAAATTCTAGCCTATGAGTTATTCTGATTTATAAGCTATATTATTGGAAAGTTTCATTAAAATCCATTCAGTTGTTTTTGCTTGAAAGACGACCAAACATCCTCACAAACTTTCACGTTTATAATATATATTAGGATATTTGTATAATAATTATTATATTTGGTTCAATGATTAAATTCTTAAAAGCTTATTAAGATAAAAACATTATTTTACTGATTATTTTCATTACATTATTAGTGCATTAGTTAAATTATCGAGGCTATGGATGGAAATTCTGTTAAATCTGTAATGTTAAACAGCATGGACTGATGTACATCTACAAAAAATGGGAACTATCATTTAGAGGTTCAAATGTTACTCGGCAATCTTTCAAAACTAAAAAATTGAAACCAGAACTTAAAGAAGATTCCTTCAGCTCATTTATAATATAGCAGACAAGCTCCTGATTATAACTTTACCATCAATCCTTATAGAAATGTCAAAACTACCATTTGGAGATTTGTTGGTGAGCTTAATGAGTCTTATTAACAAGAGACAGGCAGCCCTTCTGATCTACACTATTTGTAATTTTGCAGAAGCTCTCTATCTTTTAAGCTGCATGAAGAGTGGTTGGAAGGAATTTCTACATTCATTTCATTTTTAATTTCTTAAAGATTTTTAGATTGGTCTAGTATTTGCTGGACCTTATAGAATAAATTGCAACATCAGAACTAAAATTTTCTAAGGGACATATGGACAGGTAACTAGACGGTTAACTATTGGCTTAAATATTGTCCATGCTTCTAGTTCTAAATGGCAAAGTCTTTTGTTACCTACCTTTATATTGATTTAATGCATCTCTGATATGAAATAAATGAACAAATAGGTTTATAATGATTTTACTATCTGAAATTATTTCAATTATGTGAATCAAGGAGTATTTTAAAATAAGTTGAAAATTTATGACCCTGAGGTTCCTGAGTGATATATTTTTTCCCATGGTTTTTATCTTTTTTTCTGGTTATTATTTTTGACCCTTTTCTCTATCAAGCAATATTTGCCTTTTGCTTTTTTTCAATGAAGTCTAGTTTGTATATATACTTTGTTTGGCACAGTATTTTCAAATATGTTTCTTGTGACCCAAACTCAATCATTATCTCATTATTTCTGTTATAGTTTTTTAAAAACATATGTTAAAACATGTAATTTTTATAGATAAATAGGTTTTAAATTTTACATAATTATAAAAGAAGAAAAAAAACCACTTTATAATAAAAATATTTAGAAAATTGGGAATATTTAATAAGAAATCTATAATTGATATGTATAAATTGTGTGCTTACGCTTACTTTTATTCAATATATTCAATTCCTACTATTAGCTCACACTCTCTCTCTCTCTATATATATTTATTTATCTTAGTGGAATTTTCAATCGTTAATAAAATACATTTTAAATCGCTCAATTGAGCTGAAATTTTATATACATATTTTGGATGACAATACGGCAATTTAATTATAATTAATAAAAATGAATTGATTAAAACTAATTATTTAAAGAATTACAAATGCAGCCACGTTGGCGATTTTGCGACCATTTTTGTAACTTGTGTCAAAACTTGAAAAGGTTTTTTTTTTCCTCGCGTTTTAAAGCATTCAGTTGAACTGAAATTTTATATACACGATTGTTTTGGATGATATGATACTTTAATGATAATTAATAAAAATTAATTACCATTTAATGTGATTCTGTCATATGTATATACATTTATATTAATTGAAACTATTTAATAAAAAGTAGCTAAAATAAAAATTTTCTTTGTTGATGTAAGTAGGAATTGACTAAAAAAATTTTTTTTGATATTACTTGTATAAGACGGATTAACTCTTTTTATTAGGTGTATATCAAGCACATTATTCACACACAAGGATGAGTCTATAGCATGTTTTGTTCAAAAATGAGAGCAAAAATCCCAGGAAAACTCAATCTGGTAAGTTGAATATTTGATTTTGTACTCTTGCTAAAACTGTGTAGTTTAATCTTTTTATTTTGTTAAAATTATTAAATGAAAAAAAAAGTTGAAACTAATATGATTTTTATTTACAAACACTAATTTAATTTATCATTTATCTAGAAAAGTGGATAAAACAAGCAAGTGTTCTTTAAAATTATTCTTGCTTCTGAATGTCGTGTAAAAACATAAAGGTTTTTTTTATTGACATTCATATTGAAGTAAAATATTTTTTTTAATCCTGGAATTCTTTACATTAGAGGTTCCCAAACTTTTGTCTCATGGACCCCTTGCTATGTTTTTTGGTTATTGGTAGACCCCTACTTACCTAATGTTGAACTTTTGCAAATTTATCAACTTAAATGCCTTTTTGGCAGATGGTATAGAACTACTCAAAAGATTTAAATTTCTAATTACAGTGTAGTATTAATAATTAAGAAGCCTATATTTAAATTAAAATATAATTAATATATAAAATAACTGAAAAACAATCTCTTAATAGGAGGGGTAAATCTTGTGCTTCAATAAAAAATTTTCAACAGTTGGCATCTATTTTATCAGGTTTAAATCTCCTAAGGTTAGTAATGTCGTCTTTCCTTTCATTGTGTTTTCTTTTTAAGGTTGGCAATTACGCTGAAACTACTTCTCACTAGAATAACAATTAAAAACTTTCTCATGATATTTCTCAATTTGGGATAAATAACAGTTTTGACTTTTTGAAGTCAAAATTGCTTACCTATGTTTTAAACTTTAAGATATTCTTTAGTGGCTATTCGAATCACATCCTCTTGTAATATGATATATATGTATAATATATATTTCAATGTGACCACATATATGGACAGATTGTCAACTGTGGTATTACCTTAATCAAAGCCTTTTCAAACTTAGTTTCAAGAACTGAATAGAGAGCATTTAAATGTTGAACGTAAGTTGAAATGTCATTTCCCTGGCAGATTATCTGACCAACAGATAAACTGTGAAAATTCGCGACGTCCTAGCTTAATTCTGGCAAGAAACGTTAAATTGGTGAAATCTGGTTCTGATTAAATTTCTCTTTTAAATTTAAAATCAGGACCTGGTTTAGTAGACCAGTGGACTATCGTAGAACTTTGAACCTCATGGACCCCAAATTACTTTTTCACTAACATAGACCCCTTTCAGGTCATTATAGACCCTTAGAGGGTTGATATAGACCACTCTGGGAATCACTGCTTTTAATGATAGATATCATTAATAAAAATTGGATAATACTCTGTAAAATAATCAACTTTTAAACATACTTTAAACAGTGTCAAATATTGCTAAATCTTTGTTAATTCTATGACTTGTTTTTGAACTGAATGTACTTTAAAATGAGATATATTTTACTAAAAAAATTAGCTTAAATAAAATGTATATATAATGTTGAAATTAAAACGTGTTATTTATCTATATGTGTGTTATGTAGTTAAAATTCATATTTAAATACAAATTTCAAAAGATTATTCAGTATCCTAATGTTTTTTCACTTCAAATCTGAATTCTTAAATTTTTGTACTGGGTATAAAGGAAGTTCTGTCGTTTTTGAGCACATACACTTTTATGTATTGCCAATCCTTGGCAAGAATTCAGATCCGACAGAAACTAAATTAAACAGATTAGTATACTATTGATGATTTAAACACATTTTTTAGCATTTAAGTAAGTTTTTTTTTAAACTTGTAAAACTGTCAACATGAGTGAAGAAAAGTGCACTGTTTGAGTTCCAAAAAGGAAACAACGATATGGAGGCAAAAAGAAACTTGTGTGACGTGTTTGGAGAGGAAGCAGTAACAGCTTGAACATGCCAAAGATGGCTTGTGAAATTTTGTTTGGGTGATCTTTCTTTGAAAGATGAACCCAGATCATGAAGGCAATCAGATATCAGTGACGATGTGCTACGCAGTATGATCAGGACAAATTCCACATTAGCTTCCACAGAAATGGGTTTCAAGCTTGGAATTCATCAGACTACTGCTTTGGATTACATTAAATGCTTGGTTTTGTGTCCCAATTCTCTGTTTGGATGCCACATGAATTAAGTGAAAAAATTAATAGACAGTATTTTGATATGTTCTTCACATCTTGATTGTCACAAAAGGGAACCGTTTTTGGATCACTTGGTGACTGGATGTGAAAAGTAGATATTGTACAAACACATGATTAAAAAAAAGTATATGCTTCCAAAGGGGAGACACCATTCACATCCAAACCTAGCATGCATCAGAAGAAAACTATGTTGGGTTGTTGATGATAGTAAGGGTATAGTGCACTATGAGTTTAAGAAAAGAAATTGAAATGGCCTTTACTGTTCGCAATTTGATGTTTTGAATAAAGAAATGGACTAAATTCATGTGACGTTATAGTCACATGATAACTGAGTCAAGTGTTTTCAGCCAATCAGTTCATAAATTAATGAGACGTCATAATTATGTCATAAATATAATCACACGTTTCCAGCCAATTAGTTCATGTGCTTCACTTTTGCCAACTTTTGCTTTTTGCAGAAACTTTCTTTTAGAAAGTAATTATTTGTCAACCATATAATAATGCACGTAGTTAAGCAAAATGCACTTAATTTAAAAGTATTCGTATAATGTAAGTTTTTTTTAATTTTAAAAACTGTTTGAAGAATTTTAACTAGTGAACTCTTTACCCAACCATATCAAATTTTAAATGTTAGCTAAACTTTACAAGTTGAACAACTAGTATGTCAATTTTTAATCAATGGGAAACACATGATTGCCTTTATCATGTGACCATCATGAATTTAGTCCATTCAGCATAAGTGTCTATCATTGGTCAGCAGAAAGGATGTGATTCTTCATCATGGCAACGCTAGACTACATGTGGCAAAAAAAAATACTGCATAAAAAAAATCGCAGAGTTGGGTTGGGGAACTTTACCTCAACCTTCATATACTCTTCATATTGCACCATCTGATTGTTATCTATTCAGGTCGCCACAAAACTTGATGAAAATGAATGTATAAAAATATGAGGGTTTCCGAATGGCAGTGGAAGAATACTTTGTTCCAAAATAGAGGACTTCTTTCCTGGGAGATAAGCTGAGAGACAGTTGTAACTAACAAAGGACTTTATCATTTGGATTAAATTTTAAATAAAAAGTGAAAAAAGAAAATGACAGAACTTTTCCTTACACTCAATAATTTCTGTAATGAATAGTGCTGTATGTTGGATGGATAGTGTCATCTGTTGTTGCATTGTCTTGCTTTTTTTATGCTCTGTATGTCATCTAACTGTAATAAAATGGGCCTTTTATAATTTACGTTGAAAACAGTTTTTACTTGGTACTTGGAGTGGATTATTTTTTTGTGTAGGAATGAGCAAGGAAGTAAATTATTTCGAACTAAAAAATTTAACTATATTTATATTTTAACTGCTGTTATCGTAAGTGTCCTGAATTTCAAGGATTTTTTAAAATTTTTTTTTATTTCTTAAAAATTTAAGGGTGAAAATAACAAAAAATATTACCTGGAAATATTTGAGACAAAAAAAGAAACTCGAGATTTTTCCAGTCAATTTTTTTCACAATAACAAACAAGAATGCTTAATTTACCATTTTTTTTGTATCTCTCTGCTAGTCTTCCACTCTCCCAGTTGATTGTGAAGTCTATTTTTATCTCCATTTTTGAAAAAAATTAAGGTATTTTTTTACTCTAAAATCCATATAAAATGTATTCTTTCCAAACATTTTTCTTATTTTTTTAGAAGTATTTTAATCTTTCATGTTTATTTGTTTTTAGTATGATTCATTTGAAAACATAAAATAAATAATTTACAATTTAAAATTGATAAAATTTTTATTTTACTGTCTTATTTTTAATTTCTGCTACTTTTAAGTTTTGCTGTTTTTTAAGAAATTTTTCATTATTTTTCTCCCAGTAAAAATTGACAGGTATGAATCAGCATTCTTGCTATTTTAATGTAAGAATATTTCTGTAACTGCATTAGATTTATTAGTTAGTTGTAATTACTTTAATAATGATAAAATTTTTATCTAGAGCAGTTGTCTCCAAAATTTTAACTGATCTTATTTATTTGATGCCAGAAGTATTTAAATTCTTAACTGCATATTATTCATAATGCCTCTATTGGAAAAAATAATAGTTATTAGTCAATTAATTCTTTGATCAAATTTTTTTTTCTTGCACGACCAATTAAAATTTTTCTTTTTTTATCATCAATTTTAAGTTCTATATTGCTAAAGAAATGTGCTTTAAGAACTTAAATACATAATATGCATCTAAAAAAATCAATATAATATGAAATTATATATTTTAGGTGTTGTAAGCTGCATTTTCTTATTGAAAGGTTGGATTCTTTTTACCCATGTAACTTTCTGTGTGTATCTTGTTCACCCAGTTGCTGAAACTGCATAGGCTTCTGTGAGCAGTATGCAAGAATTTTTACATATTGATGGTTTGTGCTGTTCTTTATTTCAATATTTTTCCCTCTTATTTTTTGACTAGCTGGTATATCTGTTCTTCGCACTGGTGAACTGAAAAATTAAACAATGCAGATTGAAGGATAAATAAGTTTTTAATGGGTTAATTTTACGTAAATTGCAAATTAAAAAAACTTTTTGTATAGCTCAGCTGAACAAAATAGAAAAAAAAAAACCTTTGTTAAATTTTAAGTCTGTGGATCTAATAGCTGATAAAAAGGATTTTTTTTTTATAACTCCCCGTAACTCCCTTGAGGGTTGATTTTTGAAAATACCTTCCTAAGCTGATCTCTGCTCAGCAAAAGTAACACATTGTTACAAATTTAGTGTAATGAACGCTTAAAATAGTATAAATAATTTATATCTGGAAGTGTAATAAATTAATATTACTTTCTGTTGTATTTATTTTATGTTAAAATTGTAATATTCAATTGTAATTGTGTGTGTATTGTAATTGTACCGTTTCTGAAATTGTAATGGCAATTCAATGAAAAACATAGCGAAATGTTGGTGATAGAGTCAAGTTGGCAAATGTCTGGCTACTTTCATGGCTCGAGCTTTTGGAAAAGATTAGATTTACGCTTTTGCAGGCATAATTCTTAGTACGTGGAGGAAAGTGGGCCCATGGGGTAAAAGTGGGGGTATATTGAAAAACACCTGTTTTCTCTTTTTAAATAAAGATATTTAGTTATTTCTTTTTTAGAGACATATATTGAGGTTATAGTAAATATTTTCATTTTAGTTTCTGAAGTTTTCAACAAAGCTGATGTTTATTAAGTTTCTTGATATGCTTTTTGTAAATTGTTTATTAGTTTAGGCTGCTGATGAACTTTCTTATAAAATCAATATTAACAGGCAAAAACTATTAATTTTAGTTCAGACTTGTAGAGCAATATCTAAGGAACACAATCACATAAAAAGTTAAGAATAAATTTTATAATTCTGTTTATAATGAGTTGTTTTCTTATGTGGGGTAATTTGGGGGTATGGTTAGGCTTAATTAAGTGTTCTATGGTATGGTTTTTGCCTCTACGTTAAGCAAATGTCTAATGCTCTATATTTTATAATAAAAGGACTAAATCAATTAATTTACTTAGTATTTATTCAGCAGGTAGTAATTTTAATACTGAAAAACATTTTGCAACCATTAGAAGTTGGAGTGTTTTCTCCTATGAAAAAAGTTTGGAAGGAGATTTTGAAATACTGCTTTAGAGAAAGCAGTTTACAAAATGTTTCTACATCATCATTTCCATTTCTTTTGAAAAAATTGCTTGAAAGAATGAAGCCGGAAAATGCAGTGAAGGGATTTAAAGGGTCCGGATTTTTTCCTCTGAACAGAAAGGCCACCCAATACTGTATTCTCATTACAGATAACAACTAAGAGCACACATAGTACAAGAGCAGAATCTTCCACAACCATTGTATCTTTTTAAGTTCTGTGTCACTCAACTCACCTTTAAAAGATTTAAAGAAACCAATTATACAAACTTTCTCTCCCTCCCCATCTATAAAAACAATTTTAGCCATTTAGAATTCAAAGAGAAAGTGAAAAAGAGTACAGAACAAGACTGGTGAGGGTTTAACTAACAAAAATGTTTTGGAAAGGTTGGCTGCTGAAGAAAGTGACCATAAGAACAAATTCCATCTAGTAAATATAAAGAAGGATGTATAAAAGATACAGGAAGTTTTTAAGTAAAGCAAGGATCATGGGTAGAAAGATTGAGTACTGGTCAAGAAGTCAATCATCTAAATTCATTGGACAAGTGATAGAAATTAATGAGTTCTATCACAGAAAATATCTGACCAAGTCACCTATTACACTTTTCTTGCTATTTATAATGAAGGTTGTGTAGAGTCCAGTGATATATGCAGCATACTACGTGGACCTAATTTTGATAGCTCTGGTCATTGTTTCTTAAGTTAAATAATTTGTAAAAAATTTTTTTGCCCAATTGTACCATTAAATATAATCAAGGCGTATTCTTGTTTCAAAAAGAATATCTGCCTATTTTTATTTAAATATACACCAAGTTTAGAATACCCCCACTTTCCCCACCATGGGGTAAACTGGGTATCAAGACATGCTCTTTCAAATATGTCACTGAGAAAACAATCTAACAAAATTGAATGGCTATGTTTCATGTTTAATCTATATGAACCCAATGTGTATATAAAATGCATCAAAAGTTTCATTAAAATTAATTTAATAGTTTAAATTTTAGGGACATCTCTCAAAAAGCTTGATTTTACCCCTACTTTCCCCCACCTGACCCTACCTTTTTTACACTTCCAAAAAATACAGTGGCTGGCCTTGTCATGAGTTCGAGCCTAGTACCACTAAAGACCCTCCGTGTAGGAGAATGATGTACATTAACCCTTTATCTACCACATTACGATTTACTGCAGATTTTTTGTGCAATATTTTTTTTGGATCCCTACATTGAAAATATTAAGGGATATACATAAACAGAATACTCAACTTTGGGAAATTAAATCCTTTAGAGTTAATTAATTAAAGATATTCTCCACTGTGTAAAATTAATTATATACACCGTTCACTCTTAAAATAAATTGTTAAATCGTTTTCTAAGGTCTTCATTAACATGCAAAAAAAATAAGACACTTAAGTTTTGACAACTATTTTTTCAGGATGAAAATGATAATCTTTGCAATCTGCTGAAAACGCCGTTAGCTTAAAACACAATTGCTGCTACAAAACTATTCGCCTTCCCTGCTAAAATACTCATCATAGAACCAGTGCTTCCATATATCTTGGAAGAGTGGATTTCAAAGAATATTCCTGCTAAATTAGTGTGGTGTGGTAGTTAGGAGAAAGGGGTGCCAGCTCAGATGTTGTCCACATCACTTGACCATGGTTCAAAATTACGTGGTCCATCGCCAAAAGCCCTCGTGTAGTTGAACAGTGTGACGTTAATATTCCCTCACTCCAAAAAATTCGGTACAGTAGTTATTATTATTTTTAAACTTAAAAAATGCAATATCTGCCTATTCAATTAAAATTATAGCATTGTAATATTTACTAACCACAAACAAATTATGTAAATTTGTCCAAATGATGTAGTGTGAAAGACAAAGTTTATCTGCTTTAAGTACCAGTAGTGATAAAAGTATTTATTTTGATATAAGGATCAATTTGTTACTACCAAATGTGCATAATAAAATCATAAAAAACGTGCATAGAAATAAATTATTAATTTTATTGTATTAAGGTTCACTATTTTGGCGATAATGGCTCACCCATGAAAAAAATCAATAGTAGCTATTCAAATAAAGATAGATATAAAACAACCTCTTCCTTCAAAATTTAGTTTTATTCTGAAATAAAAAAAAATAAGGATTACACTGATGTGGGAATAAATTAGAAGCGAGTGCCTTGCATAGAAAAAATACAAGGTGTTTCTTCACAAATAAGATGGATGTATGCTGCTTCAGGCTTTTTTGCAGTGCACACCAGAATTGCTAGGATGGCAGAAATTTTCCACTTACTTGACAATAATCGTTTTATTTTGGACTCTTCACACAATATCTTTATAAATTATAGCCTATGTGTTACTCTGATGCATAAGCTGCATTATTGTAAGGTTTCATTAAAATCCATTCAGATGTTTTAGAGTGAAAGATGACCAAACATCCAAACAAACTTTCACATTTATAATATTAGTAAGGATATAAAATTTTTTATACTTGCACACTCTTGAATAGTTATTCTTCTATATCTTGAATAATAAAAAAGGCAGTTCCCAAATTAAATAATAAGAATTAAATTTGTTATAGGCTTAAAAGTTTGGTTATAAAAAAAAAATTATTAAATTTCCATTTGAAAACAAATGGGTTTTTATTATCAGTCAAAATTTAAATTCCACATGTTTAGAAAGGTTATTTTTATAGTTATGCTTCATTTCTACTCAATCACTGATGAATTACTTAAATATTCTGTCAAACTTTGTTATTGTTTTAGTAAAGGTTTCCTTTAAAAATGAGATTTATATAGCAATTAATTACTAAAATGGTGTTTCAAATATTGTTTGAAGGGCTAGATTAGTTTAACTGTCTTTTAGATATAATTTTTTTTATAAGTGTTTATTTTGCTGTGTTGAATTCTATTAACGAAGTGTTTTTCAATTCCTATTAGCTCACACTCTCTATATATTTATTTATCTTTGTGGAATTTTCAATCGTTGATAAAATACATTTTAAAGCGCTCAATTGAGCTGCAATTTTATATACATGATTATTTGGGATGACAATACGATACTTTAATGATAATTAATAAAAATTAATTACCACTTAATGTTGTGATCCTCTCATATTTATATACATATTTAAAAAGAGTAACTATTTAATAAAAGTAGCTAAAATAAAAATTTTCTTTGCTGATCTAAGTAGGAATTAAATTTTTTTTTTAATATTACTTGCTATTTGAGTACTTTATGGTTATACTGAAGTCCTTTATATTGGTATAGAAATATCAGTTCATATTTTTGAAAAATATTTTATATATGTAAAAAAGGTTTTATTTTTCTACAAATTTGCTTTACTTTAATTTTTAAAGTACATTTTCTATCTAAAGCAGAAGTTTGTGTTTCAATTATATCCACCACAAATGCCCAAAACTATGTTAAATTTTTAAAGGAAATATTTGTTACAAAATGTTCCTAATGTCAATATTTACTTTTATCTTACCCTTAAGAAAATATTTTTTGTTTGAAATCAAATTTTTTTGTTATTTTCTTTGTTCAAAATTGTGCCAGCAAATAGTAATTTAGCCATTGGTGAATTATGAAGTAAATATGGCTTGATAACCAAATCATAATATGGAATATATATCAGTTTTTATCATCAATGTGTAATGTGGAAATTTGACACTTTTCCCTTCTTTAAGAGTATTACTATTCTTTTACAATAAAATTATATCCATTGTATGATATCTTAATTCATTTTATACTGTGTAGTGAATGATTTAGAATGAAATATCACTAGGAATGTCAATGTGAGAATTTTTTTTGGTTTAATGTAAAACAACAAATTGTGATTATTATGTTTTATATGTTATTGTTATTATTAAATCAGTTTCTCTTTTAATATGTAGAATTGATTTGTGTATCATAGAAATTTGTCAGCAATTTTTGTAATGAGATTTCTGAGAGAGCATTTTTAAAGAAATACTACCTTTAATACTTCATTGAGAAAATCTATATTTTATGAGAAATTTTAATATTTTAGCTCATAGTATGTGTCTGTCAGCAGTTATTCATGTGCTTTAATTGCAACAAATTAAAACAAAAGGTTTGAATTGAATTTTTTTTTCCTAAAAAAAAAGACTGCTTTTAAAGATTCTTGATGTTTTCCTATAATTTTAATTATCACTTCTGAAAATTAAAATAAGTTAAGTGAACTTGTTATTGTTTCTTGTAGTATTCAAAAACTTAGATTTAAATGGTGCCTTTCTTGTTTTATTTCGTTTTCCTAATCAATTTGTCATAAAATATTGGAAATGATTGCAAACTAATTGGTTTACACAAATGAATAAATTAGAAATGTAATAAATAGAAAATTTATATAAAACTAACACACATTGATATCTTTAAAGATTATTGATAAAAAGAGTATTTTAAATGGAAAATTTAGTATTTGATGCATTCTTGGTAAAAAATTACTTATGTGAATTTTTATGTAATTGGGCTTGTTTTGCTTATTGTGCAAATAATGTAAATTTGATTTGGATCATATGCATATGCTTTTGCAAGTGCATAATGCTGCTCTTCTCCCCTCCCACCCCCTGGTATTCCACTTTCTATATTCATGAACAGGATATATTTTTAATTGCCGACTAAAGAACAAAATTTTCCAAACTTTGGATACCCAGAAAACTAAACATTGGTAAATTTGTTAGTAATTAGTGTGAACAAACTATTCAGAAAATATGAATGCAGTTTCCTTTATTTTTGTAATATACTTTGATTTTTGGCTGAAAATATTTTTAAAAAAAAGTTTTGTAAGCAGCATGAAAGATAAATGTGATTTTTGAATATCATGCAATATGTATGCTTAAGCTCCTTGTTCCAACATTTTGAAATACATTTCTACTGTAATTTTGTTTATTTTGAAATACTTTGATGAATTCTAAGTAAACCAAGTTATTTTGATTCTTATTTAAAAATGATTTATAACATTTATATGTATTTATATTGTTTCAATAAATTATAATTTTGTGTTAACAAATACATATTCTCTTTTCAGATAGTGTAATTCTGCTGGTGTTTTTTTGTAGCTGTTGTGGTATTTCTGTCACTTGAATCTTCTGTGATAAGATCAGATAAACTGATCAGGAATAAATTTAGATCTTGAACTATTTTATTTCCAGAATTTATTTTACTTATAAGTGTAACAGGTAATCTCAAAACATTCTACCGAGAAATAATTTAATTGTTGAATGAAATAGTGATAAAATGTTTTGCTTATTGAAAATTAATCTGATTGAATGAATGATTAAAAATATCTATGACATAATTTTGTTCTTTTTCAATTATTTAAATTGCTTTTAAACTTTCACCTTTACTCAAAATTATATTTATCTTTTTTCCCAATAATATATATTTTGTATTACAAAAATATGTCTAGAGTTAAATGTAAGATACTGAAGTTGTTAATTCTTATCGAGTGAAGAAAATTTTTAAAGCAATTGTAATGTATTTTAGATTTTCTAATTAAACAAGCAAAGTCTTATTAGTTTTGCATACCTGCCAACTTTTATGCTTTGTACATTAAATCTACATTTTTTATCCTTTCATTACTCTTTATTGTCGGACGGGAGGCGACCGTTGTACTTTCACTGGATGAGGAGTGGACCGTCGGGATCGAGATGTGCAAGTCTGGGGGCAGTGTACAGCCAATACTCGTCTGTCTAGCTCATTCATTTTTATACATTTTTGCAAAATTTAAGTTATTTGCTGAATATTTTCTTCTCTACCACTCTTATTTATAGCTTAATGTTCGTAACGAGCAGAAATAAGTTGAAGAAAACTGTATAACATTACCATTTTTAAAAATTTTGAAATTTGCCCTTCCATCTGCGTGTCATATTTAGTTAGTTATTGGTTCTTAACACTCATTCTTTTGCATGATTTCTGTTAAGCAAAGCATTTTAATTTTTTCTTCTCTGTAGTGATTTTTGGATCTTAAATCATTTTGTGTTTTGCATGTGTTTGTATTTCTTGTGCTTTATATATTGTAAAATGATGTTTTTGTTGATTGGTATGATAGGCAAAATTGTTTATTTTCAAATGAATAAAGAATCTTATAAAAAGGGAATTTGCATTAAAGTCCCAAAAGGAGAGAGAGGTGTTAAAATTATTTTATTTATTATTTGAAATTTAGTTGACACTATTGGCTTAACTTCTATTTCATTTTTATTTAACAAAGTCAAAAATATTGTATGTTTTTCAATTTATATAGTCAATATTGTTACGAATTTTGTGTAAATAGTGTAAATAATTTGTATTTGAGTTTTTTAATTTTATATATATTACTCTGTGTTATGTTTATTTCATGTTAAAATTGTCCCATTACAAGCAATGTTTTTACGCTATAATGGCATCCAATGAGAATTCAAATTTTGACCAAGTTGGCATCTTTTTTTGGGACCAATTTGGCGTCATTGGCGACCATTTTTTTGGGAGTTCGAACCCCTCGAATCTTCTAGAAAGTAGTAGATTCTCCACTAGTGTCACGCCAATGACAAAGCGTTATTTTTTTGGAAGTTTCTGCCCCAAAAGGAGATGCTGGAGGGGCGGGAGCGGGGATTAAACCAGCGAAAAGTGAGGATTTTTTTGATTAGCTCGCTGTTTTTTGGAATAATTTTTTACTACGTTTTTTTTTAAACACTGTATTGTGTTTGATTGCTGTGTTGAAGGTGTGAAGACCTTGGATATTTACCTGTGAATATCGCGCTGAACCCGTATTTAAAAGGGTTGATTTTTGATAATAAACAAAACGCCCAAAAGAACTGTTTATTTTCGGGTTGTTTTTCAAAACCCCCGGGTCTAGAATATATTTTAAATTTATTACTGCTTACAACTAATTTATTAATATACTTATTCTTGTTTGCTATTTCGTTTTATTTTTTATTAAGATTATAATATTATTCTAGTATTTTATTATTCAAATTTTTCAAAAATTTGAATATGTTCCATATAAATTTTTCCATTAACATGTACGGAAAAATTTTTGGTATTCATTTTGCCAATAAATCTTGTTAAAAATCCTTCATTTTCATCAAAGAAAAACACCAAACAATGAAATAAAGCTATTTTATTATTATTCCCTTTTGAAATTAGCATTTAGTGTTGCAAAAGGGAATATTAGCTGAAATTGAGTATCACGGGAAAAAAACTATTTTATAAATTTGAAGAAAATTTAAATTTATATATATCTATTAGATGATTGCAAAATAGCATTTTGCAGCAGATCCATCATTAAGTACATTTTAATTGTTCAGGAACTTTTCTATATGTAAATCTATATGCATATTCATTTTATTTAGGCATTTCTTATAGTTTTTGAATTTTACTTCTTGATACATAGTTAATAGCCCAAACAAATACATAGTGCATAGCCCGTAGATGATTTTTGCTAAATTTAAATTCTTAACCAATTTTGCCGTGTAGTGTATAGCCAATCTTCAAAAATGCTTCTATGAATGCTCAAACACCATAACCCTTGTTTTAAACTACCTTAATTTTCATCTGGTATTTTTTGAGAGAAACAATTGAAATTTGAGCCTTACACCTTCTAAGGAAGATAACATAATGGATTTTTTATGTAATTGTAGAACATTTTGTCAAAGAAAGTGTGTCATGGCCCAATATTTCAGTTTATTTAAAAACAAACCATCTCCTAAATATTACAATTGTTAAATATTTCATTTTTTTTTAAAAATAACTAGTTTTTTGTCAAAATAATGGACTTTTTAAGTAATGAAATATAATTTAATTTTTTCTATTTAGGCAAACAAAACTCCAACATCTTATTGCTTGATGGGCTAACACACAAGTGCCTCTTTAATTTTACTAAACTTGTAAAGTTATGACATTCTGGAGAATACTTAAAGGGATAAATATGAACACAATGTATTTTTTTAATACTTTAATGTACTTTTTCGCTTCCACAAAAGAAAAGATATATATATATTATGAAAAAAAAATATTTTGTTATATTCTAGACCTCCATTGTATGTTAATTTCCTTTTTCATTCTTGCTTATTTCCCTTTGTCATTTTTTATAATTCTTTTTCATTTTTGTGTAATTTTGATAAAAATATTTTTCATGTTTGATATTTTTGTTATTTTTCTTTTGTTTCATGTATTTTGAATTTATTCCTTGTGTATTTTTACATTTATTTCTGAAGACTTGATATTCCAAATACATGTTGCTCCAGTAATGTTAATTGTTTTCTAAGTCTTCCTAATTATATTGTTTACACATTACTTATTCTCAAATAATTATGATTGCAGTTAAAAATATTTTTTAGTGATTGGCAATTAGATAAGTTTTATAGCAGATCTTTGCTCGATGATACATTATTATGGGATTTTAATGGTGAAAGTTCCACTTTGAGGGTTTTTTTTGGTTTTGTTGGAGTTTCTTGATTTTATGTCTTTTTTTTTTGGTTAAGTTTTTTTAACGACAAATATTTTAAATTTTGCCTTTTTAAGTGTTTTAAAAGTTTGAGATTTTTTTTTGAGATATACCTTTTGAATATATGGAATTACAATGAATCACAAAATTGGTGGTTCAATTTTTACATTAGTAAATACTAGTAGTGAAAAGGCAAACTCCTGCAGGACTAGAACTTTCTGGAATACAGATTTTATTAGGCATAACAATTTATATAATTATAATACCAATAATTCTCAGAATAAACATAATCATAAATATATTACTATTTTGATACTATGCAATATCAACACATAAATTATTTTCGTTTATAATAAATGTAATAATAGTAGATGTAAAACATGTCCTATGTTAAATATAGAACAATATGATAATACATCCAAATCTAATAAAACCTTCAATTGCATTTATATGTTGAGCTGTAAAATATGTAATTTTAAATATGTTGTCCAAACATATAATAATATCAACATTCATGTTAACCTACATAGATCAGATACCAAAAATTACCAGCAAAATAACAATATTAATAAAATTGAACCTAGGCACTTTCACTTACAAATAAAAAGGGGAAAAGGGAAGAAAAGAACTTGTAAGCTACCAGTAGAGATAGTTTTGAAAATTAAAGATTTATGTAGCAACTTTGAAAATTCTTTTAACATTAAATTAAACATTTGTTTGGTTTGAATAAGAAAGAAATTAGGTATACTAAAGATATCCCAAAAGAATGATTTTCAAGATTGCCATGCCTTACATATTATTAAGGATATTATTATTTTTTTCATTCATGAATTCAATATTGAAGAGATATAGATTTAATAAATAGTTCTATCCTGAGTATTGTACCATACTATGTATAAATAAATCTTATAATAACATTAATTTCTAAAAAATATTTAATAAGTATGTACATTGCCTACCTATAAATAATGTTTGCATTAAGAAGGCTTTTAAATATAATAAAAGAAATAGGTAGCTCAATTTTTAGAAACAATAATATTAATGATTTACAAAATAATAATAAATATTGTTTGTAATTGTGAAGATTATTTTCTGATTTTATAAATGATCATCAGAAGCATGTGGTAACAGGTAATTTAAATATTGTAAAAGATAGAGAAATAATGTTCAAAGGCACTAGTTTTAGATTAATGATCTCTAATAATAACAATGCTATCAAAAAACAAATTTCTAAAGATATTGGTTACTTCATTATACAAAATTAGCAATTAAATACAGTTTACCTATTGTAGTTTTTAATGAATTTAAATGCAAAATTTTAAATGAATTACCGAACATTAACTATAAAACTGATAATGATATAATTTACAATAATATTAGGAACCAAATTGCAGATCTACAAAAGAACTTCATTATCGTTTATGTTGATAAAGTTCCGGGCAATTATGCAATTATTTGCAAGTGATTTTATGCTAATATGCTAAACAAACATTTTCAAAATAATACTGCTTTTAAAAAATCTAATTCAAGCAAAAAAAATTTTAATCGAATCTGCTTTTTATAAAAAACTAAATTTACGTATTTTGGATATTAAATTCCCACATATTTTCCTGACTCCAAAATTTCATAAAAATCATATTAAATTTAGAACTATAATGAATGGTTTTAAAACTTATATTACACATCCAGGAAAGAAGCTACAAAATATTATTCAATCTACATTAGACAAAATTGATAATTCTGATTGTTAAGAATAGTATGGACATTATTAGGTATGTGCAAGGTAAAAAAATTATTTCTATTTATACCTATAATTGTGAAGATTTATTTAACTCCATAGATATAAAAGAATGTTTAAGATTCTTAAAGTAGCATATAGTTAATATTTTTTGAATAAGATAATAAAATATGATAAATATATTTATTCAAAGACTTTTTGTATCTACATTTGTTGTGTCTCTTGAACTCCAATTTCTTCTTTGGCATTGTGGGTTTTACAACTTTTTCACTTGATATTTTATTATACTATATGTATATATATAAACTATTGTAGCTTTATGCTTGTGTATGCAATTTTTTTTATTTCTGATAGAAAATTTGTTAAACTTTTTAATGTATTGAAATAAAAAATTTACATTTTCTGCTATAAATATTTTTCACTCTATCAATAAATGTACCTTCATTTGTTTTTAAATTCAAATCCAAAATGTGATCTTGAATAAAGTTTTTTAAAAAAATAAAAATGTTCTGTGTCTTTTTATGGAATTGACCTAAACACATTTCAAGTAACAGTTACCTTCATTTTTTAAAATTTGCATTCCATGTTTGAAGAAAAACACACTTAAGTTTTGTACTGTTCCAGATTTGAGATTTTTTAATGTTTTTATTAATAGAATTCAGTACAATGTTGTACAGTAGAAATGTAAAAAAAAAATTAATATCTTATCACTTAATCAATACTTTATTAGTAATTGTAATGCATAAATTTATAAACAGGAGAGTTCCGTTTTAAAGTGGTTCAAATGGTTGAAAACATTCCATTATAATGGTTTATAACAAATTGATAAAAAATGCTAGTTGATTACATCAAAATTCTTTCTAACACACGTAAAAGCATTTCTTTTTTATTGGCCAATTTTAAACAATTATCTTATTTTGTCATGTTTGAGATCAGATTTTTTGTTTTCATTGCTGGATTTTACACATAATGTGTTCATGGCCTCTTTGGTTGGTGTGATGCAAATGTTTAGGGAGTGTGTTGTCACCTCGAGTGTTGTCCTCATAGCTTGACCAAGGATCAACATTACTAGGAACTCTATGGATTAAATTGAGACACTAATAAACAATCAACCATTCAAATGGCCTGTTGGGAAAAACTCCTGTTCATCCTTGAAAATTACCGTATTTACTCGAATCTAAGCCACACTCCAAACTCTCAAAATGGTTTGATGAATAAACTTCATCGATTCTAAGCCGTACCCTCAATTTTCTACACGTTTTTGAGGGAAAATAAAAAAACTTGTGTAAAGTTACATCCATATCCGATTGTTAAGAAATTTTTAAACAACAAAAAAATAGTAAGAAATAATAAGTTAATAATTTATCATACCAGTGTGTTAAGGTATCAGACTACGTTCGGAACCGTGATTTTTCAAAAGCGTATAAATGGATAATATTTGATTTTTAGTGTCACTTAGGTTAGAAAATGTATATAAAACTGTTTTAAGAAAAGTATTACAATAATAAATTATTTAAGTACAATATTTTGACCAAAAATGAACATAGAATGACCCATTTTCAAAATATTCTCCTTTTGCGAAAAATGCTTCTATTATAATATTTTGCCTTTATATAGCTCAGACCTCTGTGCAGAGGCTCAACTAGAATTTTTGAAATATATAACTTAGAAGTGGGTTTATCCATGTTTTACGACAACAGAGGGGAGAAAGTTTTAAGAAAAAAACGCCGATAATTATATAGATTTCAATTGGTTGTAACTCTGAAAATAATGTGAATTTTTCAAAAAAAAAAATAGTTGACTCTTTGGAGAAGTCTTTACTTTATATAAGCAAAATATTATTTTAGAAGCATTTTTTATAAAAGGAAAACATTTTGAAAAAAGTTATTCTTAGTTAATTTTTTGCCAAAATATTGTATTTAAATGATTTTTTTTTGTCAAAATGTCCTTAAAACAATTTTATACATGTATTCTAATCTAAGTGACTCTAAATATCATGAAAATTATCCATTTATGCTCTTTCTTAAAATCACGGTTCCGAAAGTAGTCGGATACCTTAAAAACTTTCGAATACATACAGGAATCGCGCGATAATTACTCTAACCGTCAGGACTAGGTTTCGAAAATGTTAGTCTTCAATAGTCCTCTTTTTATTTTATAATGCTCGAGATACACTCTTCCCCAAAACTCCTGTAATGGCGACAAATCCACTAAGACATTTTATTTACTTTTTTCCACAGAAGAAGCTTTCCCGAAAGGAATTTCTTTCGTTTTGTCTCTAGCTCATCATATTGATAACAGGAAAAATATAGAACGAATTTTTAGAGATTGTGGTGCATTCTCATCAATGAGAATGTATCTGTATTTAAAAAATTTTCAAACTTATTAAAGAAACATTCTCCCATTCTGCATAGTGAAATTCGACTAGAGTGAAATTGGAACTCGTTAAATTAATAAATTTGATAGAAAGAGAAAAGAGCAACAGAGGTTTCAATTAATTGTATAATTTCAATGCATATTTAACTGCGAGATTTCCTAGAAGTTACGTAAGACGCTAAAATGTTTTTAAATTCATATGCAAAAATGAAAAAGAAACACCCCAAATCTCTTTACTTAAAATCAAAAATTTGTGAAATGAATGAAAATTCTGAATATGAACATTAAAATATGTGTTTAAAGCTGTTTTTTAAATAATCGAAAGGCTGAACGCTTCATGCAGCCTACTTCTGTCGAATCATGGTTCTCGAATCCTATGGCCACTTAAGACCAGTTGTATAGAAGAGCTGATACACGTTAAATACATAAACTGGTGGGCGGTAGATTAGTGGTTATGGCCACGAACTTGTGGTCAGCGTTGTCGAGTCCTGATTCAATTGAAGGTTAGAGAGACTGACGCACGTAAAATTTCTTTGCTCAAGCCCCGTCGTAAGCATGGTGGGGAAGTTTAAGAGAGTGGTGTGTCATCTCAGGTGTTGTCCTCGTCACTTGATTGCGGTTCCAAATTACGAGGTCCACCGCCAATAGTCCGTGTAGTTTCGAATTCGCGTCAACAAACAATTGAATTTTAGCTTGTTTGAATAAAATTGGTCTCCGCTGATGGCTAAACATGATCTAAATGTTGATGTGGTTGGATAATCCTATAATTAACAGGGTTTATATTCGTTTCAAAAAGATTTTCAGATGAAAAGATCTTACGCTGCCATAATTGGTGGAATCCAAGTGAATGGATTATGAAGATCTATAACTTAGAACCCTACAAAATTTACAGACATCCTGATATTGTAAAATTTGTCAAGTTACAGAGACTTAAATGGGCTGGTCACTTGGCTAGAATGGATGAAGATCGTTGCTGCAAGAAAATCTTTTTGGTAAATCCCATGGGAAATAGACCTCGGGGCAGGCTTCCCGTTAAGATGGATTGACTGTGTCGAAAAAGACCTAAATATTTTAAAGGTCAAAAACTGGAAAACAGTTGCCAAGAGCAGAAGCGCCTGGAGGAAACTTCTGGAGAAGGCCAGGGCCCACCTGGGGCTGTCGAGCCATTGAAGAAAAAGAAGGGGATGTGTGACGGCTCAGTTGTTCTCTTCACTTGACCGAGGTCAAAATCATATTTGATATTTTTTAGAAAAGGTATACTACTAAGAAAAAAAAAGTTATCGAGGTCCGTCACAAATAGCCTTCGTGTTGTTCAACATTTCGACGTAAATGAAAATGAAATCAAATTGGTTTTACAATTGGTCTTTTGTGTACTGAGAATCTCATCTTATATTGCAAACTGAGTCGATTCTTAACTTACAATATTTTTTTATTTCATTCTGTTTTACTGCAACATGCATGTTAATTTAGTACCTATATTTTTATAGTGTCAGAATTTTAAATTTATTATTTTATGTGGTTATATGACGCAAGTGGTCAAATGGCGAATTCATTTTCAAGATGGTATTTCTGAATTCATTGTCAATGAAATGTCTAATCTATTATCACTACAGAAAGTATTCTGACGTTCTGATGAAGATATTGTCTCCCTAATTATAACTTCTGTCACAAATCTTAGCAGAAAGTATTTATATATTCGGCAGGAAGCAAAAACTGCCGAAATGCAGTACATTCTTATGGATCTAAGAACTATAATCCAAATGTAGTTCCATGTGATTCAATGAATGAAGACTACAAAAGCCATAAGACAGTTTTTCTTTTGAAACCGAAGAATTGTATAAATATTGGTTATATACTCATCTACCTGGCTCTGGCTTAGTTTAGCGTTTTGTCCATGGCTATGTGCCTTTCTTGACAAGGCTTAGGTGAGTACCGGTTTTTTTTATGTGAGCACCTCAACTTATTCAATTCCTACTATTAGCTCGTACTGTCTATATATTTATTTATTTATATATTTGTATATTTATTTATCTTGGGGTTTTCAATCGTTAAAAAAATACATTTTAAAGCCTGAATTGAGCTAAATTTTATATACAGGATCTTTTTGGGATAATACAATAAAATTATAATTAAAAAAAATTAATTTGATTAAAACTAATTAAATTTAAAAAAATTAAAAATCACCACGTTGGCGACTTAACGACCCTTTGCGACTTTTTCAAAACTTGAAAACGTTTTTTCTCACGTGTTAAAGCATTGTTGGACTAAAATTTAAAAAAGGACAATGATACTTTAATGAAAATTTAAAAAAAAATTAATTACCACTTCATGCTATGATTCTGCCCTATTATATACATATTTATATTAATTGTAACTATTAAAAAAAAAAGTAGCTAAAATAAAATTTTTTCTTTGTTGATCTAAGTAGGAATTGACAAAAAAATTTTTTTTAATATTATTTAAATTTAAACTGTATTTGGAGCTAATGACCCAAACGTTTACCGAGAAAAAACTTGCTTTAAAATTTCCCGTAAAAAACCCAGGAAAGTTGATTCCCAACACAAGATTTTATTTAATATTGGTTTTGTAATTCATTAACTTGTGTTTCTTTAGTCGCAGTTTTTGATGAATCCCGAGTTTTAAACATATTTAATATTCTTAAACTGATCTAAAATCTACATGAAATTCGAACAAAAAAGATACAAAAAAATTTGCTTTATTTAATTTTTAGTTGAAAAATGTAAGAAAAAAAAAAGAATATTCTTCATTTTTTTTTCCCAAATTCCACTATTAGCTCACAATTTTCTCTATATATTTTTTAATTTTATTTATTTATTTATCTTGGTGGAAATTTTTAATCGTTAATAAAAAAAACATTTTAAAACTCAATTGAGCGTTTTTTTTTTACAGGATTATTTTGGATGACAATACAAATTAATAAAAATTAAAACTAATTTGGTTGACAATACAAATTAATTGATTAAAACTAATTATTTAAAGAATTACAAATACAACCAGTTGGGGATCATTTTTTGGGGCTTAGCGACCCTTTTGACGACTTGTGTCAAAACTTGAAAAAATTTCTTTCTCACGTGTTAAAGTATTCAGTTAATTCAGTAAATTTATATAAATGATTGTTTTGGATGACAATACGATACTTTAATGATAATTGATAAAAATTAATGACCACTTAATGTCGTGATTCTGTCCTATGTATATACATATTTATATTAATTGTAACTATTTAATAAAAAGTAGCTAAAATAAAATTTTTCTTTGTTAATCTAAGTAGGAATTGACTTAAAATTTTTTTTTATATTACTTGTTTTTAATTCCGACTTTGCTTTTGTGGGATTTTTTGATACAAAAGTCTTGCTTTTTTTGTGACAGTGATTCTTTTTTTTTTTATATTTTTGTTGCCTTTTAATCTTCTGGTAATTATTTTTCAACCGCTATGCCTAAACACAAGTCTTACAAAAATATTTTTGAATGTTCCAAGATACAAATAAACAATAAATCCATTCCTATTTTCGATTACATAAAAGATGCTAATTTGATATTGGGGGCTACGTGCTAATTTGTTGTTTATGTTCGCCAAGATGGGCGATAACATTCCCAAAATTTCCCTTTGGATTTTTTTACCCCGGGAAAAAATTCTTTTTTTAATGGGAATAACTTTTTTAAGTAAATTTTTTATTGGTTACTTTTTCGTGGTACCCTTATTAATTTCGGACGATTTTAGTTCGATTTTTAAAAAAAATTTAACCATTTTCATTGCTTTTGCTCTTCAACCTACTATTTCAGTCTTCTGTTGTATTTTGTGCTATTTTTGAATATGGATATTTCTAATATCATTGTTGAGTACAAGGATATTTTTTTAAAAGAATGTGTGGAGCACTTTTCTTTTAATTATTGCTGTAAATCGAACCTTTCTACTTTATTTTAATGTTTAATAAAGTGTGTTTGAACGATCTTTGTTCGCGGCACAAAATTCGTTTAAGGAACTCCATGTTTTTGGAATACTGCAAGTTATCAATACCTATTAACTAGTATTCATTATTAATTTTGATAATATTATGTAATTATTATTATTATATATATATATATATATAAAAATAATATTTATAATATATTATTTTACCAAATGGTTTTTAAATTGATATTTCTACCTTTGCAAAACCTAAAAAACTTTTCCCCGGAGCTGGAAACCACTTTTTAGTGCGGCACCATTTAGGCGATACCAATTACCGCAAGTAATTTTGACGCCCAGTTTCTTTAACAGAGGTAGGCACCAGAGCTCTGTTGATGCGAAATTTGTACTTAGGAATTTAATTTTGTCGACGGCATCCAAGCCAAATGGATTCTCAAGGGATCTTTTTCATGTCGTATAATCATACAAAATGGCCGCTGTCGATTTTCTGCATCAGGAAAATCCACCAACTTGGGCCGGGGTCGAATCCGCAAAAATTGGGGGGCCCAAAAGGGCCCAGCGAAAAACCCAAACACGCCACCCAGCCGGGTTCTTGAAATAAAATGTAATATAATTATTTTTCATAACAATTTTTTTATATTAACTATTTATAGTAATTATTTTATTTTACTATTTTATAAATATTACAAATGGCATTTATTTATAATTACTATGTTGTTTATAATTATTATATATAAAAATTATAATTTTCGTATATCATAATATTACTTTTGTATTATACTATATGATAATAATATATATTACATAAAAAATATATATAAATATATTTAAATATATATATATATATATAAAATTTTTTATTATATTTATATTGATAATCTTTTATTGATTGATATTGGTTTTTTTTGATCTATTCCTTTATTTTTATTTGAAATATATTTCAAAACAGTTTTTAACGGGTTTTTTTCTTGACGATTTGTTCCCCTTGGGGCCCCTTTTTTGTAACCATGTAAATCGACGACAACCACTGTTTGGGCTCGTAGCCCCCCCCCCCCGATATAAAATTTAAATTTCCCCTTAAAAATTTTAAAGGCTACACTTTTCCCCGTTTTTTACAAAAAACTCATCTTATTCGTCTTTCGATCATAGAAAAGTGAAAATGTGTTTTTCTTAAAAAATGAAAAATAATCATAGTTTAAAAATTTCGTTTTGTGGGATATTATTTATTGCAGTACTTTTTGATCATTAATCGACGTTGAGGTATGTGTTTAACTTTTACAGGACCAGCAGATTATGGACCTATGAACTAATAGTATTTTTTTTTTTGGATCAGTGTGTCAATTCAATTTGGATTAATGTGTAGTTTTATCAGGTATTTTTTTTTAAACGACACAATAAACTGAAATAAGAATTAGAATGTTTTATCATTTGCGCTGATTGATTTTTTTTCCCGAAACATTCCCTTTTACGTTATTACTTTCTGCATGCTTTCTGTTTTGACATTCCGTATAAAATATAGATAAGGTTTCAATATTAAATACGACAATCACCAATTTTAAAGTGTTGAAAAATGTTTTCCTTAGTCGTTGTTACTAATGCCATCTGTCTGACGAGTTCAGATCGAGGCCCACGAAGCTCATCATGGTAAAGGGCTAGATGTACGCCTGTCGTTAACCGTAGCTTTGAACATCATGCAGGTGATAGTATATTTTGGCTCGGTTTCACCCCAATTTTGAGGGTGAACACCCTAGGGGTGGTCAGGGGCCACCCTACTCTCGCCCCCCTTCCACCAACCTCACGAGAGGATTTGCGGCTCGACCACTATTTTGAGTACACCCATGCCGCAAAGGCACTATACATTTAGAAACATCTCTGCCTTCTCCGAGATTCGAACCCAGGCTCTTTGGCTCAGCAGTCGGCGTCACTAACCCCTGTACCGGATAGCCGACTCCCTTAATCGTGAAAGGATTAACATTTACAAGTCTCTTATTTGTTTGATAAATTCTTTTATTATTTGATATTAATGCTTGAAGCAGCTTTTGAGATTTTAGAATAACATTTATTTTTAGAATTGATTTTTAGCTAACCCCAGTTCTATGCTATAATAAAACAACTCGATTTGTTATTGTTTTAATTTCATTAGTCGGTTCAATAATCAGTCACTGGGATTTTTTCAGACTAATCGGAGTTAGTATGCTAAGATTAACTGCTAACGTAAACGGGGGATATAGATAAAATTCTCCTCTTTTGAACTATTAAACTTACAGACTTGAAATTTAGTAAGCATGTTTCTTTTGTGAAGTAGAAATCGGTTAAGAATGAATTTTACGGAAATCAATTCGCAAATGGGGTAATGGGAGCTGTAGCCGTACAGATGAAAAATTTCCGTTTGGGAAATAATAGACCTACAGACTAGAAATTTGATAAGCATGTTATTTTTTTGTTCAGTAGAGATCCCAAGAGCGGGCCTTATGAAAAACCCCCTCTGAAGGGGGGGGTATCCCAAAAGTTTAAAAAAGCTTTTAGATAAAAAAAAACTGGGTTTTTTGAACAATTGGTCCCAGAGATTTGGAATTTTGCAAGCATGCTTCTTTTCTTGAGATTCTATTACAGGAGCGTAAAAGGCAATTATTCAATCAGAAATTCAAGATCTTTTCTTTTAAAATCCAGAGGCGAGGGCGATAATAATGTTTTTCAGTAAAAAATGGTGGTTTTTGCGGCGAGGGGTGGGGAACCTTTTTAGGGGGTGTTTTCAAATTTTGTTCTTTTTTTTTACCTCCTGGGGCACTAATCCCATTTGCAAGAGTTAAGTTTAAAAAATTTTTTAAAAAAGGTATTTTTAAAAATAAAAAACTTTAAGGTTCAATTGGCATAACGGGTAAAAAAAGGGGGGCTTTTCGGAAATCTTTTTTTTCTCAAACATAACTAATTTAAAAATGATTTTTTCCCGGGGAAAGTGCTTTTAAAAATGGTTTTTTTTTTTGGTTTTCAAATTTTTTTTTAACAAAGAAAAAAATATACACTTTTTTTTCGATATTTTGTAAACACTTTTGTTTTTATTACAAACAATACAAAACTTTTTATATACAATTGTTATCATTTGCGCAGCTACCGCCGTATCGAAGGGTTCAGGGCCCCCAAAAAAATGTAAGAAGAGATAATTAAAAAAATTGAGAAATCCACCAAAAGGGGGCCCCCAAAAGGGAATTTATATGGGGTCCACCAAGACTAATTTTTCCCAAATGTTTGGAACTGTTTTTAAAATCAAATTGAAGGTTATAGGCCAAAACATTTAAATTGCATTTTTGTCCTGGGTTTGAAAAAATTTAAAATAGGGAAAATAAATAGTCCACACAAATTAGAAAATCTTTTTTAAATTCTCGTAAGCAAAAAAAGTGGTTACCTAACTTTTGGGTGAGATAAAAAGCTTTTCGTGTTCAGTGTTGACCCCGGGTTTATAGGCTGGGCCCTTAAAATTTCTAATTTAAAAGATATCAATAACTTAAATACAATATATTATACTCATACAACATCACAAAAAATACTGAAGTTAACGTGTGTCAGCTAGGATATATATTTAACCAGTAAAAAAAAAATAAATTATTTCATCATTTTGATACAATTATTTATTCAGTATCCAGAAAAGAATCAATTTTCAAAATGATACTTCACTATCAGGAAAAATCTGTTTCGTTTATTGTCATATCGATTAGTAACCTTTTCTTCCTTTACACTGAGCTATAAATCAAAATACAGCTTTCAACAATTGGGAATCAAAATTCAATAAAAAGAAGGAAAATGGCAATTTTCAAGAAAAATGGACCGTAATAAGTCTATCTCGGGCAGGCTGCATTCTTAATTTTTATCACGCCCGTCAGATGTATCCAGTGAATAGAATACCTCTAATCGGAAACCAATACATCTCGGGAAATTCGATGTTTGAGAATTACATGAAATATTCAGTAGCTTTCAAAGCATCGAGAATATGATAAATGTATTCAGTACCTTTCAAGCATTCGAGACATTTTGATAGATTCCTTTCTTCATGGTAAAAAATATCCATCGGAAATCAATATTTAAGGACAGATTTAGAAGGATTTAAAAACTTTGAATCACACACACACACACACATTTCGGAAAAAAAAATTAAAAGTGGGTTTGTGTGTGTGTGTGCGATTAAATTGGTTCAAGATCACTACACTACATTCTCGAACTTTTTTTCTTGTTGATGGAAATTTTATTCTTTAAATACGCTTTTTCAGCCATTTGTTAAGTAAAAATGGAAGCTCGTAGTGATGTTTGTAGTTAAAAGTTTCAATTTTTAATCTTTTACTATAAATGTATGTTTGTAAGGTCGTGATCTGTGATGCTCCCGATCTTAAGACCTTCTGTCACTCAGCCTATGGCAAGTCTCTCTTTCTTATCGTAGAAGCCTAAATCGGCTGCCCCACACCCTCTGTTGCTCCGTCTTCAGAAGATTTGATCGCAGTACCGCCGAATATCCCCGTCACTTTCAGAACCGACTCCTTAAACCCCCTGGATGGGCCTCTTTCACGCCCCCAATAATTTCTGACTAGCGAGGGTCACGTGTCTGCAACCGGCACCTCTATCTAGGTCCTAACCATCATTGGTTCCTTCGGGCAAAGTCTGTCATGACTGAAATTATCTATGTCGCCTTACCTCGTAAATCAAATGGAGGGTCTATAAATCGACTTATTATTTCTATATTGGAAATACACCCCTTAGTCACGGTCAACATGTGCGAGGGAATGAGAGAATGGATGGCCGTCGAACAGGTGTGTCCCTTCTAAACATCATCGTCATTTGACCATGGTTCAAAATTAGGTGGTCCGTCGCCAAAAGCCCTCGTGTATCTGTACTGTGCGACGTTAATATTCAATCAATCTATCAATCAATCTTCTAAACATCATTATGAAGAAAAAGCCATCTGATGAATCTGTTTGCCACTGGGTGGCGGAGAAGAAAAAGAGCGGTCACATTACACAGTTCAAGAGTCGGCCCAACTTCTGTTTCGCATCGTGATCATGAGAGAAGAATCTGTAGACCCATTTGAAGAATACAATAACCCATCTGGCCATTCTGCTCAACCCTGTTCTTCAAAAATGACTAGAGGGGTAGTAAAACCCTTCTAATGTGGCGACGCTACCATGGGAAGGAACTTGAACCAAACTTGAATACAATTTTTTGAAGAAAAATATTCAAGTATTCAAATAAATTGTTGACTATGTAGCCCATTGTTTACTGAGTGTCTTTGAAATATAAAAACATTGCATTAATTCCATGGTGTACACAGATGTCTCTTATGGGAGAGGGGTGGGGTGGATATTCTCAGTCTCCCCTTATGTACGTCAATGCATTAATACGTTTTTAACCTGGAGTGACAATGCCATTTAGTATTATAATATAATAAATATAGATGGAAAATATTCGACGCAACACAGTAAAGAAATTGTATTAATTATGTGCGTGTGTAAGTAATACTTTAAAATAATACTGTATTGTATTAAATTAGAATGTTACTAATGTTGTGGATTTTTTATACATGAAAACCCGCTAAGTCCAAAATCTATTCAGTACCGAAGGTTGCGGTAGCCCAGCGGTCAATGTATGGGATCATGGCAGACATGTCATGAGTTCGAGCCCAGTACCACTAAAGACCCGCCGTGAAGGGCAGCGATGCACGTTAAGGTATCCGACTACTTTCGGAACCGTGATTTTGCAAAAGCTTATAAATGGATAATATTTATGATATTTAGGGTCACTTAGATTGGAAAATGTATATAAAGTTGTTTTAAGAATATTATTACAATGAAAAATTATTTAAGTACAATATTTTGACAAAAAAGGAACATAGAATGACCCATTTTACAAAATATTCTCCTTTTATGAAAAATACTTCTATTATAATAATATTTTGCCTGTATGTAGCTCAGACCTCTGTACAGAGGCTCAACTAGAATTTTTGAAATATATAACTTAGAAATGGGTTTATCCAAGTTTTACGACAATTGAGAGGAGAAATTTTAAGGAAAAAAAAAAAAACGCCGATAATTTTTTCAATTGTGGTTGTAACTCTAAAAATAATGTGAAATTTTCGAAACTCATAGTTGCGCCTCTGTACAGAGGTCTGAGCTACATACAGGCAAAATACTCGTATTATTATAATGGAAGCATTTTTGACAAAAGGAGAACATTTTGAAAAAAGGTTATTCTAAGTGAATTTTTTGCCGAAATATTGTATTTAAGTAATTTTTTTTTTTGTCAAAATGTTGTGTGTTCTTAAAACAATTTTATACATGTATTCTAAACTAAGTGACACTAAATATCATGAAAATTATCCATTTATCCGCTTTTTTAAAATCACGGTTTCGAACGTAGTCGGATACCTTAAATCTGTCGAGAGCTGAAACGTCCACCCGTTGGTGTGGTGTGGTAGTTAAGAGAGGGGGTTCCAGCTCGGGTGTCATCCACGTCACTTGACCATCGTTTAAAATTACGTTGTTCGTCGCCAAAAGCCCTCGTGTAGCTAAACAGTGCGACGTTAATTGTTCACTCACTCTCTCTATTCTGTACCGTTATCTATCGGACGTTTTGAATTCGTAAATGTTATGTTAATCCTACGGAACTTCTACTTTTCTCCTCTAATCTAAACTAGCGTATCAGTTTGAATGCAATAAAATGCATCCAAAAGCGTAAAGTAATAGCTTCGGTGTTTCTCTGGAATTACTTCCTCAGATCTGAAATCTACACCTGCTTAATCGTCAAACTCGTTTCAAAAAGTAGAGGTCTCCCAACTAGAAGATCGCTAGTTCAAATCAACAACAAAGATCTCTACAGGGGACGATTCACCAACAGCCTCATGGGCTGCGGTAGCCCAGTGGTAAAGCTATCGGATCATGGCAGGCATGTCATGAGTTCCAGCCCAGTACCACTAAAGACCCGCCGTGGAGGGCAGCGATGCACGTTTAATCTGTCTAGAGCTGAAACGTCCTCCCGTTGGTGTGGTGTGGTAGTTAGAAGAGGTGCCAGCTCAGGTGTCGTCCACGTCACTTGACCATGGTTCAAAATTACGTGGTCCGTCGCCAAAAGCCCTCGTGTAGCTGAACAATGCGACGTTAATATTCACTCACTCACTCACCCACCAACAGCCACCGCGAAATATTGATTTTTAAGAGTTCAGGTACGAATAAAAACCTTTATCAGATAGTATTAAGAACTTAAGCATTTCTCTGTTTATCTTATAACTCTCAGCTTCAGAAGGATATCAAAGATAAGTTTATATTTGGAGTGAACAGAAATATATTTAACTAGCGGCCCGACAGACGTTGTCCTGTATACATGTCTTAAATCCGAAAATTTCAAACTTTTTTGAATAAGTTATACCAATCTGAACCGTTTTGATGAAAATTTACAAAAGTTTTATAAGTGGTTTTTTAAAAACTTCCTTCTAAACCGACAGTTATCTTAGGGTTTTTCCCGTGTAACGGACTTAAAAATATTATTCCCCAATCCTTGTTATTAAAGAAATAATCCCTCTCCCTGTTCCGTCGAGATGCGGCAGACGGTTGAAAGACGGGCTTTTACTGTCGGAGATGCGTCATTTTCTCTTCGTTTTCCGAAGCGAACAGAAACTAAATAAAACCACCCACCCTCCACCAGTGTTGTTGCGCTTCATTAAGTGGACTGCTTTATTTTTATATATAACTTCAACAAATTGTTCTCTGTTCACTTATTATGATGAGTGAAAATAGAGTTTTCTTAAGGTTCCACGTAAATGTATAACCGTTACCATTACAAAAAATTTTTTTACAATACCTGACGTCATCACATGCACAGTTGCCACAATTTGACCTATCGATTGCGTGTGAGTAGGGTATGAACTAAGTTGAATAGAGTAGAAGCTATTCTGAATAGAAACTCTTTAACTTGCTTTAATTAAGTGATAAAAAAGATAAAACTCGAGCTATTTCCATAACAGGTATATTTTTTAATGCACAATAATTAATTTATCGTAATGTCATTGAATGCACAATATTTTTAGTTAAGGTATCCGACTACGTTCGGAATCATGATTTTAAAATGGCGAATAAATGGATAATTTTCATGATATTTAGTGTCACTTAGATTAGAATACATGTATAAAATTGTTTTAAGGGCACTTTGACAAAAAAAATTATTTAAATACAATATTTTGGCAAAAAAAGAATAATCTTTTTCAAAATGTTCTCCTTTTGTGAAAAATGCTTCTATTATAAAAATATTTTGCCTGTATATAGCTCAGACCTCTCTACAGAGGATCAAGTAGAAGTTTTGAAAAATTCACATTATTTTCAGTTACCACCAATTGAAATAATTACACTGGGCAACAAAAAAGAAAATTTTTTTTGTCTCAGAAAGAAAAATATGTGATTCTGATAGCATTTCTTCTCCTGAATTCAAATATGATATCGATTTTTCTTCATCACGCAAGGTTTTCGAGAGACAGGCATTTATAATTTGAAACACTTTAATATTTTCTACATTCTTAAGTACACAATATTCGAACATTCGGAATTACCTAGAAATTAAGAAATCACAATTTTCTTTTATATTTCGCCTGTTTAGTATCCCTCTTGATGGTCCAACAATAATCGGCAAGCATATTAGCATTCCTTTTGTCTTGATATCTCTTTTCTATCGCTGAAATCTCCTGATGAAAGCATTCCCGTGCTCATCGCTCACTGCACCAAGATTTTCCGGGGAAAAAATCTAATAATGGGAAGTGTATTTTTTGGGGCATAGTAAGCCCCAAAATTTTTATAAGATGTTATAAATCAAGAAC